>JARHVA010000053.1:1252500-1537500 GCA_037957365.1 Torreya grandis | reverse complement strand
TAGGATCATGACACATGGATGGTTTTCATTGTTCTCCTTGCCTAGAAGAATTTTTAATTATTTTAACTTATTTGATCATAGCAGGTTAAATGGGATGAGGACATGTGTCATGAACTCAGTGACCTACTATCCCAGATCTTTCATAATATAAAACTTTTATATATTTGATCTTTGTTATCATGGCTATGGGTGTTAAGCATGAAATATACTGGGGGGCAGGGCGGGGCGGGGGAATCATTATATTATATATATATATATATATATATATATATATATATATATATATATATATATATATATATATATATATATATATATATATCTAATTTCTTTTCTTTAACTACTTAATCACACATTCAAGATATGCAATAAAACTGAAACAATAACATGAACTACACGAGCGAGCGAGCGAGAGAGAGAGAGAGAGAGAGAGAGAGAGAGAGAGAGAGAGAGAGAGAGAGAGAGAGAGAGAGAGAGAGAGAGAGAGAGAGAGAGAGAGAGAGAGAGAGAGAGACCATATTTTTACGTGGAAACTCAAAGTGGAAAAAAACATGGAGAACAATCTCAAGTATATGAATGAGCACCAACTCAAATTACAAAGTTCTCAAGTACCAACTTGCAAGAGCACCAACCCCTTTGCTGAGCACCAACACAACAACTATTTGTGAGCACTAACTCACAAGAGCACCAACCCCTTGAAAATATTTGTGAGCACCAACCCACAGGAGCACCAACCCCTCTTATGTATAAAACACAACTATATCTCAATGTTTCTTACTCAATAAATGATATAACTCTACTATATCTCCTGCTTTTCTCTCCTCTTTTTTAATATAAAACAATTACTAAACCATGCACTCTCTTGCTTTTTACAAATGGCTTCTAAAGCCTTTATTTATAGCTTTCCAAATGACCTTTGGCATTCACCCTTTCTGACCCTTCAATCCTCATGGAAAATGGTGCCAAACTTGCATGACCCTTCGTATCCTTGTATTTGAAAAGTCACATGGTGACCCCTCATAATTAAATGCATCCTTTCCTCTTTTGTCTTTATCTTGGTGACTTTTTATATTCCTCAAAGTGTCCCTTCATAGAAAAATGTGCCACACCCTATTTTGTCTTCATATGGTGACTCTTGGAATTCCTTAAGATGATTCTTCATGAGAAAATGCATCCCATTCCTCTTTTGTATTTACCCTGTGACTCTTTGACTTCTCCATGGGCCCTCTTTTGACTTATATGCAACCAAAAATATATTCATTAATATTAAATAAATACTAACACACAATATCCAAGATATGAATATTAAAAAAACCATTAAATACAATGGATATTTTATCACCAATTTTATACCTTTGACATCAATGATAATATTTCTAACAATCTCCCCCTTTGTCATTGATGGCAATCTCAAACTGAAACTGCCACATCCTAAAACCTGTACTTACTACCATATAAAAAACATACAGTAACTCCCTCTTACTATAGTAACTTGTATCTATTCTTTGTACCTATTTGTACACCTATACTTGTACTTATTTCTATTCTTCTCCCCCTTTGACATCAATGGAAAAGGGCCTATCCTGTAGCTAACACTTAGCACCCCCCTCAACTGATGTTGATCCTCAATGGTAGGAAGTAAAAGAAATTACTCTCAACTTCATCCAAAGATACTCAAATATGTCTTTTGGTAGTGCCTTTGTAAAAATATCTACAGTCTACTCTATAGTAATGATATATTCCATCTTAACCTATTGATCTACAACTTGCTCTCTCAAGAAGTGATATCTGATAGGAATATATTTTGTTCTTAAATGTATCACTAAATTCTTCAAAATATTAATAGCACTTGTGTTGTCACAAAAAATAGAAATAGGTTCATCATATTTTACCTTAATATCTTCCAAAGTTTGCTTCATCTAAAGCACTTGAGTAAAACACAATACCACTGCAATATATTCTACTTCTGCTATAGCAAGTGATACTGAATTCTGCTTTTTACTTAGCCATGAAACTAAGATATCACTAAGGAAGAAAGCTCCTCCACTTGTACTCTTCCTATCATCTAAGCAACCTGCCCAATCTAAATATGTATAAGCAACCAAAGTGAAATCTTTGTCTGTGAGATACCACAATCCATAATCCAATGTCCCCTTGATATATCTCAATATTCTCTTCACCGACTTAACATGACTATATTTTGGAGATGATTGATATCTTAAAACCATACCTACTACATGCATGATGTCTAACCTCAATGTTGTCAAATATAAAAGACTACCAATCATAGATCTATACAAATATTGATCTACAATAGGTAAATCTTCATCCTTGCTCACCTTATTTCTTGTACTCATTAGTGTGCCAACTAGTGCATAATCCTCAAAAGCAAATTTCTTCAACATTTCTTTGGCATATTTACTTTGAGATATGAAAATTCCTTTATCTTACTAAAATATTTGTAACCCTAATAAAAATGACAATTATCCAAGCATAGACATCTCAAGTTATTTTTATATATTATCAAAAAAATTGTCATCTTTTCAATGTTTCCTTAAAAAATGATGTCATCAATATATACCACAACAATCAATTGATGCTAACCTTCTATTTTGATGTATATTTTACTATCATCGAATCCTCTCTTGAAACCTTGATCATGTAGGTACTTATCAAGACTTGCATACCAAGCTTTGAGAGTTTGTTTCAATCCATATAGTGCTTTCTTCAATCTACATACATGGCTACTAACATTTGAGAGACTAAATCCCTTAGGCTACTTAATGTAGACCTCTTCTTCTAGTTTCCTATTTAGGAAGGTAGATCTGAAATCCATCTAAAACACTTTGAAATTTTTAAACACTGCATATGCAAGAAACATTCTAATAGCCTCTAGCCTTGCCACTAGTGCAAAAGATTCTTCAAAATATATTCCCTCAATCTGAGCATATCCTTTACATACTAATATTGCTTTCTTCTTGGTCACTTTGCCATTTTCATTCAACTTATTTCTATAAACTCATTTTGTTCCTATCACATTATGATCTATTGGTCTACGCACTGATTCCCAAGTATCATTCTTTTCTATCTAATTTAATTCTTCATCCATTGCCTTAACCCAATGCTTATCATGTCTATCATTTGAAAAAGTTCTAGGCTGAATTTTAGATAATAAAGAGAAATTAACTTGCTTAGATTCACTTACCATCATTCTTCTAGTGCAAATTCCTTCATTTCTATCTTTGATGATGTCACTTTCATTATGATTTCTTTGGACATATTTGGATGGGGTTTTGGTGTCCTTTTTCTCCTTGTCATCTTCATCTGATTCTTCAAAGTCTTCCTCTTCAATGATTTTAGGAATGTCTATTGGATCATTGATTCTTTGTGCTCCATCTTCTTCTTTCTTGACACTTGCACTTTAAACTATTTTTTTGGTTCTTTTGTTATAACATTTATAAGCTTTACTTTTTCTAGAATAATCAATAAACATACATTCATTTGCTCTAGATTCAAACTTACCTAGTTTTTCATCGATTCTTTTTATGAAGCATCTACTACCAAAAACTCTGAAATAATCAAATTTAGCTTGTTTGTTTTTCTATAGCTCATAAGGAGTCTTGTCACTATGGACTCTTAATAATGCTCTATGTTGAATTTTCACTATTGTACCAACTGCCTCTCTCCAATATTTATCTGGTATCTTGGATTCATTTAGCATTGTCCTTGCTATCTCTTGAACTATTATGTTTCTCTGTTCAACTACTCCATTTTGCTATGGAGTTATGGTTTTTGAATAGTGTCTCTTTATTCCATGGTCTTCACAAAACTCAATAAACTGATCTAACATGAATTCTCCTCCTCGATCTTATTTTAGGCACTTAATCTTCAATTGCTTTCATTCTCAACTAATGCTTTGAACGCTTTGAAATGTCTGAAAGTTTCTGATTTTTTTTTAAAAACTTTACCCAAGTCATACGTGAAAAATCATCAATAAGCAACATTAAATATTTTTCACCTTAAGTACTTTGAGTTCTCAGAAGTCCACACCAATCAGTGTGAACAAGCTCTAACATCTAAGTGGTCGAGTATTCTTTTATTTTAAACCACCTTCTAGCCTACTTCCTATGCTAACAATGTTCACAAAG
Source organism: Torreya grandis (assembly GCA_037957365.1). Taxonomy (NCBI): domain Eukaryota; kingdom Viridiplantae; phylum Streptophyta; class Pinopsida; order Cupressales; family Taxaceae; genus Torreya; species Torreya grandis. Next base: position 1,533,352 of record JARHVA010000053.1, on the reverse strand, counting down.
CATGTTGGATGGCTTTGTAATCTTTGGAAGATTTTTGACTACTTATTTTATGTTGATGTTGACAAGATTTTCAAAATTTATGTGTCCCATTCTCCTGTGTCATAGCCAACTTTATTTAATCTGACTCAAACAACATCTTTGACCTTTTATATCTGATAATATATACAAATTATTACCTGTTCTCTAAGCATTTTCAACCAACACATCTAAATATTTTCTCTTAATTTCACAACCTTCTACATAAAACTTTAGTGTGTGCCCCTGATCACACATTTGACTTACACTCAAAAGATTATGCTTAAGACCTACATACAAAATATTTTCAGTTTTAGTTCTACCATTATCTAAACTTAGTGTACCTTTTCTAGAAATTCTAGTAGTAGTATTATCTCTAAATTTTATTGCTCCACCATTGATTTTCTTTAAAGTTATGAACTTGCTCTTGTCTATCATGTGACTCGAGCATCTACTATCAATGAACCATGGCTTTTCTTCATTTATTTCATGCAAAGTTTTCTGTACTAACATAGATTTTTTAGGTTTTTTCTTCTACCATGAACCTATCTAAACTTTCTTCTTGATGAATGAAGCCTTGAAACCTTAATCCTTCTTGACTGACTTGAACACACTTATATAGTATCAGGATATGTGTCTAAAGTTATTGCACATGTAACATATTATGGCCTCTTCATTAAACCCTGATAGAGAAGCAAATGAGTTGTGGCTTCTACTTGACTCTGCATGAGTTTCTTTCTCCTTATTTATGAAATTGTTAGCCCTTTTTGACCATTTTATTTTCTTATGACCATATCCATTACAATAAATTTAGGACCTATTTGTGTATATATGAACTAATTACTTTTTTTAGCTTTGTTATTTCCAGCCTTCTTTGTTTAAAATGTCTTCTATATTCTTAACTTCTTCCCTTTTTATTTCCTCTTTTATAAGAGCTTCAACATAGCTCTTTCATTTTTCTATGTTAACTTTGTCTGTGAAAGTAATGGCCTCCCCTTTCTCTTTTTCAAATCTGATACCTATCTTATCTGACATTGGTATTTGAATTTCTAATATCTTATTCAACATATTAGTGATATTCTTAAATTTTAAATCATTGGTTGCTCTATTCTCAAGATCTGCTTTTAAAGAAGTAATTTCAATAGCATACCTTTCACATTCTTCACTTACTTTTTGTAACTATGTTGTTAGATCTTTTTCATTCTTCTTGGTTTCTTCAAAGTGTGATTGTAGATCTTCAATTTTTTCCTTTGACTCCTTTTCATTTTTATCGATCTGGAGCTTTAATCTTTGATTCTTCTTATCAATAGATTTTAACTCTTATAAGGAACAAATGAGTTCTCCTTCTAGATTCACTTCAACTTCATCTCGTTCTTCTTCTTGATCATCTATACTTTTGATTGTGAATGCATCTTCATGTATGGCCATGAATAGAATATCTTCTTCTTTTGAATCACTAACTCCACTATCTTTGTTTGAGCTAGGATATTTATAATACAAACTCTTTTTATCGAATCTCTTCTTGAATTTTCCTTTGAAATTCTTCTTGTATGTAGACTTTCCTTATTCGTTGTCACCATTACCCTTGTCTGGGCACTTACCTGTAAAATATCTAATCTTTCCATAATTAAAACATTTAAAAGATAATTTTCTTTGATATTTACTTGTGCCCTTTTTTGGCTTGCAAATGAATAAAGTTCCATTATCATCTTCATCATCTCTAGAACTGTCACTTGATTCTTGAATCTTAGCCTTTTATTTCTTTGATGTCTTAAAAGTAGCTTCTTTCTTTGAGGGCTTATCTTATTCTGTCTGCATATCATATGACATAAGAATAGCATGTAGCTCATCCATCTTTAGCTTGACTAAATTATTCATCTCTTCAATTGTTGAAATTTTTGCATCATATCTCAATGGTAGAGATCTCAAAACTTTCTGTACCATGATTGATTCTTCTAAGTTTTCTCCAAGACCTTGAATCTGATTAACTATTTAATCAGCCCACAAAAGGTAACTTGTTATATTTTATTCCTCTTCCATCTTTAAACTCTCAAACTATCTTCTGAAAGTCTAAAGCTTAGCTTGCTAAACCTTTCCATCACCTTTGTAAATATTTTCAAGATTTACCTAAGTTTTATGAGCATATTTAAATATTTAGCATTATTTTTTCTTCACATAAAATAGCATTTAAATATTTATCATTATTTTTTCTTGTCTTCTTTTCCACTATAGTAGTTACAAGTGTCTGTGGTTCTTCATATTCCTCCACCACTGCTTGCCAAATGTCAAATCTAAGGGCCATCAAATAATTCCTCATTCTTATGCTCCAAAAATCATAATTTGTCCCATCAAACAAAGGTGCCTTATTTATAGAAAAAATTTCATGTGATCTAGCCATCGTGCTTTCCTCGAATCTACCTTCAAGCTATAAAACTTTTTCAAATGGAACCTACCTTGATACCAATTGTTAAGCATGAAATATACTAAGAGGATGGGGTAAATCAGTATATTATATATCTTTTACTTAATTTGGTTTTTTTTAACCACTTAATCACACATTTAATAAATGTAATAAAACTAGAACAATAACATGCACCACACAAGAGAGAGAGAGAGAGAGAGAGAGAGAGAGAGAGAGAGAGAGAGAGAGACCAGATTTTTACATGGAAATCTAAAGTGGGAAAAACTATGAAGAACAATCTCAATTATATGAATAAGCACCAACTCAAACTATAAAGTTCATAAGCACCAACTTGTAAGAGAACCAACCCCTTTGCTAAGCACCAACACAACAACTATTTGTGAGCACCAACCCATAAGAACACCAACCCATCTTGTGTATAAAACACAACTATCTCTCAATGTTGCTTACTCAACAAATGATAGAACTCTACAACATCTCCTACTTTTCTCTCCTCTTTTTTTATATAAAATAATTACTAAACCATGCACTCTCTTGCATTTTACAAATGGCTTCTCAAGCCTTTATTTATAGCTTTCCAAATAACCCTTTGTGACCCTTCAATCCCCATGGAAAATGGTGTCAAAATTGCATAACTCTTCATATCCTTGCATTTGAAAAGTCACATGGTGACCCTTCATAAGCAAATGCATCCTTTCCTTTTTTGTCTTTATCTTGGTGACTTTTTGTATTCTTCAAAGTGTCCCTTCATGGAAAAATGTGTCATACCCTCTTTTGTCTTCATATGGTGAATCTTAGAATTACTGAAGATAACTCTTCATGATAAAATACATCTCATTCCTCTTTTGTCTTTACCCCATGATTCTTTGACTTCTTCATGGGCCCTTTTTTTACTTATATGCAACCAAAATATATATTCATTAATATTAGATAAATATTAACACACATTAGCTAAGATACGAATATTAAAAACACCATTAAATGTAATCGGGCCTTTATCACCAATGCTAGACCTTTGACATTAATGATAATATTTCCAATAATGGGTAAATGGGATTATGACATTTGGCAAGATATTGGGGATCTGCTAGCCTGATGCTTATCCTTTGTGCTTTCATGTGTGTCATATGGTGGGTTAACATGATGGTGACACTTGTCAAGATCTTAATGATCTACTTGTTTGGGGTATCTATATGATGGAATTTTGATGTGTTAGTCTTCAAGCAAGCAAGCTCCTTACACATGGATAGTTTTCATTGCTTTACTTGCCTAGTAAAATTTGTAATTATTTTAAGTGATTGGGATCATAATGGGTTAATGAGATGAGGAAACATGTCATGATCCTATTGACCCTCTAGGCCTTAACTTCTATAATATGAAACTGTGATGTGTCGGTCTCTAGGTGAGTGGGATTGTGACACTTAGCAAGATCTCAGAGACCTTTTTCCCAAGAGAATCTAGAATATTTATAAGTACTAAAATGGCTATGAATTAATGGGTGAGAAACACCTATCATAATATTAAATAAATGGAAATAACTAGTGATGTATCTTATCACCAAGTGGTCCATGTGTGTGGGTAATTACCACAAGATAGAGTTGACTAAGCTAGTAGATATCTGGGTGAAAAATAGGAAAAATTATATGTGTGAAACCACCTACACAAGATAAAACATAAATAAATAATAAACTTGGAAAATATCACATCATCTGAGTTAGTTGTTAGTATTGAAAACCTTATATATATATATATATATATATATATATATATATATATATATATATATATATATAAAGATTTTAAATAAACACATAAGCTTTGTTAGCTGTTAGAATTGAAAATTTGACATACACATATATAAGCTCCTTTTGAATTAGAATAAAATCAAAAGTGAAAGATGAAACATTAGTTTGGCCTAAGTGTATTTGATTTACTTTTCCTTTCTATAACTTTGAAGTATAGATCTAGACTATAGAAACAACCTTAAGATAATACATGTAGATTCAAAATAAAATCCTCCTAAGGTTGAAACTAACCTTGAAACAAAGATTTTATGATCAAAATGGGTCCCTGTTTAATTTTTTTTTAAATGGGGTGTATTGGGGTATGATAGTATGCTAGTTCAGACCATTTTACCCTAAGTTTAGGTAATTTATATGATTATTTCAAAATCTTTCTAGTTTCTTTTCTTGAAGAATTTGATCTATTTTTCTTAATTTAGAATAATTGATTAAATGTTTACATAGATATATTTTTCATCTTAGTCAATTTCTTTGAAATGGTAAAAGATGGCTTCATGTGCAATGAAAATGACTAATTTTTTGCTAATTTTGGGTTTGGGACTTGACCATTTTTATTTAAACTATCTATCCATTCCTTTTTTAATGACTTAGCTATTGTTTTTATTGACTGTGCATTTTTTATCATTTTAATGTAATCAATTTGCACTTAGATTAGATTATTTGGCTTTATATTAGAGATTTTATGCATATTTTGTAAATTTATTATTACATATACAAGCTAATTTTTATTTTGTGTCAACTCAAATTTTCTTGTTAGACTAATGTATTTATTAGTAACCAAGAATATTTATTTCTTTTGTAAGTTTGTAGTTCATGTGGACAAGCCTAGAGGATGTTGCATTTTATCTTTACAACACAAGGTCTGGTGGCCCAAGATGATGACAAGTGTGACAATGCTAGAGTGATAGAATCCTAGAGCATCTGCCAATAGAATAAATCTCCAAAGACTTAGGATGGTGATAAGTGTCACTATCTCAGGGTCTCACAAACCTAGAGCATGAAACAATTCAACATTCTTAAATTGATTTAAAGAGATGGTACAAACATGTGGTAATGTTTATACAGTAGAACCATAAGGGTCAAATACTGAATGCCATAGATGTGGTATAGGTAGACAAATAACTTAGAGATAAAATGAAAACTTAGTTTTAAATGGATGGGAATTGATACATATAAGGTTATAAATCAATAGATAAGTGATAGGTGGTTTTGATCTTAACTATAGAAAATTATAGGAAGCCTAAGTACCAAGATCATATAGAAGATATGAAATAAAAAATTTAATCTTGTGAAAATTGTGAGAAATAGAATATGCCAAGTCAAAACTTAAATTTATGGGTGATTATAAAGACCATTTTACATTTGTCAATCATTTATTTTGAGACAAAACTTAAAGCTCAGCAAATAAATGAATAGTGTTGGAAAAATTTTGAACAAGTATCAAATGCACGGCAATTTACTATATAGCAATTGTCCAAAAAAATATGTGTATATTTAGTTAGGAAGGTGCCTCCAGTTTTGGTTGTGCACATATACAATGAACTTGTATAGAAAAACAATTTAAAGCATTTGGATCATTCAATATTTATTTGAAATATACTATATCTATTGTAATATACAATTACAGATAAGAACTAAATTTAATATCAAGTAATAGATTAAAATTGTACTGTACAAGCAGACCTAAGAATTTTATCTAATCTCAAGTAAAATACTATGTTTACTATGCAGTGCAAATTGCAATGTACAAGCATAGCTAGGAATTATATCTAATCTCAAGTAAAATATAATGTTTGCTATGGAAAATAAATGCAATTTTGAACAAAGAAAGGGAAAGCTATTAAATAGAGCAATTGTAATTGTTGTGGATAGTCACTGTTTAGGTATTTTTGTTACCTCTAGGTTGTAGAAGTTATCATTTTGTCTGACAGTTAATTTCCTTTGGTTTGAGCTCAATAGTTAATAGGTGCCAAGTGAGTAGATTATATTTTGCATAATTTTATATATTAAATGTTTTATTGATGTTCTTTACATATAATTTTTTAATCACTACATTTGAATTGTGGGTTGTATGTAAAGATTATTTTTTCTTCACCAAAGACAATTGACTCAAGAAATTAACTATTATGTATATATTTTTATATTAGTTATGAATAATTCAACAACATTAGTTTCTTCTCTTGATCTATGCCTATGTTTCCTTTTTAAAGAAATTATTTGTCTAACATGTTAGCAGGCATATGTGTTTGTGTGTGTTTAAGATTTTCATCATCGGGTTTGTGGTTTTTTTCTGGTTGGTTTTAGAAGCATGTGTTTTTTCTTTTTATTATTTTTTAAAATAATTTTTTTATGACCGTTCATTTGATTTGTTCCAAGTCTGGTTGTAAGTAATCATGTTTTGGAAAATCAACAAAATAAAAACATGGAATCAGAAATAGAAGCAATTAAAGATTCAAAAATTACTTTATCTAGTACCAATGAAATGGATTGTGCTCAACAACATGTACAACAATGGTGATGATTGAATAATTTTTGTTTGTTTTCTATTAGATATGTAATTTTTTTCATTGAAAAAACAAGAAAAATATTGATTTTTGACTTATAATATTGTCATTATGCTATTAAAAAAAAAACTTTTTTCTTTCAAGACATGAAAATAAATAGTTATTTCACACATAATATTGGATATTTGTGCTATTAAAGTCATTAGTGATTTTGAAAGAGATATTTTGACAGTTTATGGACATACTCATTACAAATCCTATTCCCTAATCAAGGAAGAGATATTACACACTTATATGGTTGATGTGTATGGAAAGATGATAATAACAATGAACATTAGCACCAAATTAATCCAAAAATTAGGAACATACATTACTCTAGGTAAATGTATTTGGGTTTCAAAATCATTTATCAAGGAAAAATCAAAATATGAAAGAGGAGATGATGCCCTTTACATTGTGTTGACTACAAAATCAAGTATGGAAAACATACCTATGGTTTGAAAAAATCATAAACTCATACCTGATAGTGCAATTGTTGATATCATAGTATCAGATGATTCATTTTCAATGGGCTCATTTGGAACCTTGATGAAAAGTTGTCAACAAAAAAATAACCAATTTAACTTGCATGTTAAGGATGGAGAATCAAAATACAATATTGAAGTTGTGAGTCTACATTCACTTGCACTTTGCTTTTATCTACCATCATGTTTTTATTCATTTACTAATTAACTGTAGCTATTTGCTTTTGGGTTTAACTTGGTGAATAATATCAACAAGTTTACCATGAATTATGATACTAATTAGTGTCCAAGAAATAAACTATGTATATTTTCAAAAATTTCATACACAAAGGGACAACAGGTTATCAGACACTATAAGCAAATTTTGTTTCATTTGTCAAACCATTCATTGATGAAAACACCAAAAAATATTTACAAACAATCATTACAACAAACATTCAGGTAAGTGTTGTTTCTTTTTTTGTGTCATTTTTTGTATTTTTTTAGTGAATAAGAAAAATTACAATTGTTTTTTTTTAAATGCTTGAACAAGTTAAGGAGAAAATAATTAGATATTAACAACATTTCTAGGTCACAATAAAACTAAAACCAAAAAATATATATTCAACTCTTTTCAACTAGTATGTGATTTTATAAGTGGATCTCAAGTATGATGGTTCTTTACATTATCTAACATGTACACTAGATTCAAGACATTCTTTTGTTCATGCATTGACATGTAATGTCTATACAAGAGATGGGAAGATTGAATGCATTTTCAAAATACCTTTTTTGGAGACTTTACTACCAAATATGATAGCAATATCCTTTGAGGAATATAAAAAATACATCTTAGTAACTATGTTCTTATTACACAAAATTTAGTTGAATAGTAATTTCACAACTATAATGGATGGAATAGTTTATGTTATTGAACAAGATTGAATCGTATTTCTAAATCAATGAGGTTCTCATAACCTATATATATGTTTTAAAAGCTAAAAATGCTTTTTTTGAGCTTTGTTGATAAATGTGTTCTTTTTTGGCATTACAAGATATGATAAATATTCCAAGATGTGGCATATTAGTTTTTTTAATATTATCAACATGCATAATAGGGATTTCTACTAGCAACATTGTATATAACATCACTATAAAATTGTTTTTTTTTTTTTTTTTTTTTTTTTTTTTTTTTATAATAATAATTTGTAACCAATACTAAACATTTTGACATTTCATATAATACTTTTTTGTATTGACATTGATATGCAAAAATAATTAAAAAAAAATGTGTGATCTATGTTATTGTATATCTTGATTTTTTTTATTTCAATTATTTGTAGTCATGTTATTTCAAAAGATTTTACAAGATTATGCATGTGTTTCATATAAATTCAAGTAATAACATTTTTTAGTTTTTCTTTTTGAGACTTAGACCCAACATATTTAATCAATCCTTTCATTTTTTCATCATTGTATACACCCTTATTTTGGAATCATATTTTTTTGTCACTTCAATCTCTTATCATTTTATGCTTGCACTTTTATAATATATTTACAACTGAAAGAATGAACTTTTATCTTTGATTTAAAAGTATATTAATATATATAACAATTTGGTGTTTATCTTGATTGAAGAATGTAATCTTATCCCTTGTTATTTCTTTGTTATAATTTATCTAGATCTTTTTTCCCCATGTTTAGAGAGTTATGAGAATTATATGTTTTCATGGTGGCTGATTTATCAAAGGATTAGAGCATGTGTTTAGAAAAACTTAAAATATGTTTATCTTGTATAAAAAAGGGTAATGTTTATATTTATATTTTAAAAAAAATGTATTTGGTTTCAAAATGATAGATCAGGGGAGAAGATTCAATAATTTTGAAGTAATTAAGAGGCTTTATTAGTTCATTGTCTAGAGTTGTACAATATTTGAAATTTGCTTATATAAAACACTTTGTAATCCATTTTTAAAGTTTTTATCTCTTATTTATAACTTGCTTATATGGTTAAATATTTTGTATTCTTCTAGGCTATATTGTCTCGTAGAATCTAGCATTAATTTTTATGCCCTAAGTTATGGTGCATATCTTTATTTCTAAAAATATGGTGCATACTCACAATCACAAAAAAATAACAATGAAATGAATATATTATTTCAATGCCTTACTATGAACATAATTACTACCATGTTAAAGTAAATTATTTCTAAATGTGCTACTACATAAATGCCACATATTTCTAAGTCTGATCACTAAAATAAAAGCAAAATACTTCAACCAATAGCTTGATGGTAATTTCAAATGATATTATAGTTTTTTTTATGATTTCATAAACAATCAATTGTATGTATTACTAAGTTTGATTATTATGAAGGAAAAAAAACTTCAATGTAAATTTCACATGATCTTCGAGTATGACACAAGATTTATATTGCACACATTAGAGTTGAACTAATTTGTGACATTATGTTTATTGGATTAAAAGTGTGACTAGTGTGAATCTCTATTACTAATAAAAACCTCAAACAATAAATATGAAAATCAATACATGAAAATAAAATGATAATCACTTTAAATATGTTGGGTTTAACATGTTCCATATGTATAATTTCATATGGGGACTTGTTGGGCCCAACACACCCCATATTCTATTCCTAAGATGGGGACCATCTTGTTTTAGTTTCATCTCTGGTTTAGAGGTTCCTAGATGTGAAGTTCTATTTTCTGATTGTTTCATTCATATTAACCATATAAAAATTAAATCTTTTTCATTATCAAAGGTCACCTCAAAAAAAAATTAGGTGATATGTATCAAACAATGCTAGGATACCTATATATATATATATGTGTGTGTCATGTAATAATCATTTTATTCATACACATTAGTTTTAAATAATATTTATTTCCCAATTTATTGTTGATGGATACATTATATGTCAGGATCTACTACTCCATAAGAGCACACATGATTACCTTTGCATAAGCAACTAAACACGGAATTTAACCAAAATGATAAGTAACTAGAAATATGAAACAACACAGAATATGAGAGACAATACCCAATTGTATTAATACTCATTCAAAAGAAAATACAATAAAGAAGATTCCACACTTCTTCTTCCCACACCTCTAGAGCTCTCACACCCCTAGGGCTCACCAGTAATTCTCCTTCAACAGTTCACTCTCTCAATTATGGTCACAACAATAAACTCAAACACAGAGTTATTGTTCACCCCCACCAGTCAGTAACAATGCTACCAGTACACCAAGTACACAAGTGTACTCCAAGTAGATCTCCCTTCTCTTGCAACAACCTACAAATCACCAAACCTTACTTACCATGTAGATATCTCTACACCCTGAAGAACCCTTGTCCTTGCCTCACCAAGTCCTTATGATTATTCAACCAGTACCCCGGTGGATCTTCTACCAGAACTTGCACAACCTACAACTCTCCCTAATCATACACACTCAGCACCCCTTTGGAACTAGGAGGAGCTACTCTTGCTCTCTCTACAAGCACAATGGCTATCTAGCACACTTCACAATACAGCCCATGAGTCTATTATATAGATCTCATGCATATAATAATTAGACCCTAATTACAATAATTAGACATGCAACTCAAGACCAAAAATAGTCTTTTACATGCAAACAACCGGTTCGTTAAACTAACAATTCGTCAACTCACAGTTCTAGAACCGCACAGGCAACCGACGTCGACCGATCTCTGACCGATGGTGGCAGATTATTATCCACTCCTAACTGACATCGGTTGTCCTGACTATTGCCGGTTACTGTGACACTTCAGCAACTCCTCCTATTCCCATCCTGGTGAAGCTTTTAGCTCCACAATCTGACATTATAATCAACATTTAAACTATTAACAGCTAGTGGGATTTGTTCTCCCATTCATTTATTCTCCTTCATTTCACATGATTTACATGTGTGGGATGTAATACAAGATTCCTTTATTTATGAGGTATGTAAAAAATTTTCCCTACAAACTTATCATCTGACTTAACTGATCTAGTGAATATTGAACTTGGGGGTGCAATATGTGTTTATTTATGATGGATTGACTTGTACAAATCACTATCAGCAAGCCTCTACTCTATGTCTCAGCTGAGAAGGGGCATATTTAATTTTAAGGGAGTGTGAGTGAGGCTAGGTTAAAAAATCTTAGTGTTTCAATCCACACCTATCATGGAGGTGATCAAAGAATTTTTAGGCCTGGTATATATTAAAACCCCCTAAAAAGTAAAGTTTTCTTCCTTATTTATCAGTAATCTTTTCCTTGCCATATAAAATAAAGAATTGGTCAAGGTGGTGATTGGGAGGTTCATTAAGCCTTGGTTTAGGATTGGAAAGAAGGAATTAATTGTAGCATTTCTAGCTAAGAGCATGAAGAAGCTACCCCTCACTAGATGGGAGTTCTATGGCATCATTCCCCTATCTATATTATGTGAGATCAAGGAAAGGTTTTGTGCACTTGTATCCCATATAAAAATGTTTCAAGGTATTTTATGCTCTCCTACCCATTATAGAAGAGTAGTCTCAATGTTGGATGTAAATACTTTGCATGCTATTTTACCATCTCTCTCATCCATCCTAAGAATTTGTTAATCTCCAGGGGTGCTTGTTACAGCCTAGTTCCTAGAATAAATGTTTGGGGGGAACCCCATGCCATCACTAACTTATCTCATGACCATAGTTCATAATGGAATGAAGACCACTTTCACCTGGTTTGTTTCCTTTGAGGAAAGTGGTTGGCTTGAAAACAACCTATGTGCTCCTAGCTTGGGTGGTCACATGGTACCCTAGGATGAGGATGACACTATCATGGATCACTTCTAGAAATAAACCTAGTTGTTTGATGGTTAGCATTTATATGATACCCTACATATGGATCTTCACTTTGATATTTTGTGAGCTCAGTCTTGTGCTCCTTTTGATGGTTTTTTGGGGTGATTATTCCTACTAGTTAGTCTTACTCTATTTTTACTGGTCGTTGGGGCAGTTCAATGTAATATGTTGTAGTTATTTTTATAGTGGCCTATTGGATATTTTTATTGAACGCTCCCCCTTCTCATGGTTCTTCCCAATTCATGGGTCTTTTCATAATTAGTTAGTCATTTAATATAATGGATGAGGGACCCTTAACCCTCAATTATCTATCAAAAAAGAAATGTATTTTCATATAAATTCATAATATAAACTTAGCACAGTAATAAATAATATGTAGGGATTAATTATAATTAGTTAGAGTGTAAATATTATTTGTTTATATTAAATTTATACTATTCTTGATTTGGTAGGGACTAGTAATATGTTTGTAAGCTTTAGTGATTTGTCAAGTTATTAAAAATTTAATTTGAAAACATATAACCTTTGTTTTATGAAATATATTGGGCTCATTTCAATATTTTATAAGTGGTCTAAGATAAGTATTTTTCAATAAGTATTTGTATTTTTATCAAAAAAATTGATAATAAAAAAGATGTTAAAATAAAATACTGTTAAGTTTTGAAATAAAGGTTATCTTTCAATTTTAATAGGTTAGTTTTAAAAATATTAATAGGTAATCTATAAGAGCTACATAATCATCAATGAATATTAAATTTATAATGAAAGTTGAATTGGCATCCTAGGTGTGGTCACATTTACTGACTTGTCATAAAGAACATGGATATCTTCAATATTCAATCACAGAGAGAACATTTTTATCCAGTGAAATTTTTTAAGAATATTTATGACACCATTGACCTATTATGGTAATTTAGTCTCTGGTGCTAAGTGGGTCCAAATAAGACTGAGTAAAATTTATACTTGGTATTAGCACTAATATCTAAGTAAAAAATCATCCATGTGAAGTCTATATAACAATCTCCATTGAAGTAGTTGCAACACGTATTTGGTAAACTTAATGAAAACCCAGAGTTCAAGTTTTAGATCATGGTCATATCCTCGTAAAATATTTTAAGCCATTCCAAAACATTTTTGTATCATTATTATGGACCTATCTTGCATTCAACATGGACTAGATGCACTAGTTGAATTTTAGCACACATGAAAATTCAGATACAAAATATCTTATAACTAAACTATCAATGACATCTTCCACTATTTTATTGCATTTTAATATCATTTTTTCCATTAAATTATAATAATAAAATCCTTTATAAACTCTTGGATAAATTTACCATGAAATATCTCGATGTAATCCTTGTATTATAATCCCTTAAATCAATTTAAAAGAACATTTAAAATTTAAATAGAAATTATCTTATGATATAACTGCTATGTGCACTATGTCATTACATTGATATAATGTCATTCTTGCATTTCTTTGGTACATAAATTTTGACATTTATATTAATTTAAAAGTCTCCTTTATATTTATATCCAATGCATAATGATTACATAATAAATGAGGGCACAAACTAGGTGATGGCTCTAACATAGACAAAGTTTGGTTATCAACGTTTAGTCCTCATAATAGTAATAGTTATTTTCCCCTTTGTGTGAATTTTATTAAGAAAAACTACAAACTTTATAGAATTTTATGATCCTTAGGAAGTATCATATGGAGTTTTATCATGATCACCAACTAGATATTTAATTGGTCTTGTTCAAGGCATTAGAATCTGCTGGAAAATATTATTAAGAGCCATCTTGTGAAACAACTATCTTCTAGATTCAAGCTCATTAAGTTTTCAATTCTTACCAAAAAAATAAAGGAAATTAAGCAAGACCATTAAAACATTTTGGATTTTAGGTTAACTTACCAAACATGAAAATCATGGTAGAGGGTGTTGATGATAAAGTAGGAAATATCCCTAGATTTGAGCATAAATCTAATAAGACATTCCTTCATTATTCAAATTAAAAAATTACAAAAACTATGAATCATTGAGTATGATGATTTTTTTTATATCAACTTTAAGATCAATTGCTTCTAAAACATCCAAGGAAGAAACTCAACTTATTTACTTATAATTATTCATGGGTACATATATTCAAGCCTTTTGGTTTATTGACAAATCTAAGCATCTAGTTTTCTATGGATTCATTTGTAGAACAAAGGGTTTCTTCTACTTATAAAACCCAATCCATTCTTACCCTGAATAAGTGAAAAGCATTCAAAACAAGTACTTTTTAGTTTGAATACATACGTTTAGTAGAGAAGCATAAAGTAAAAATTCTAGAATTTGGGAGCTACATGTCCTCCTATCCAATTGATAGTTTGATATTATGTTAATAATCAATGGATAGGGGAAGTGCAACCAAATATGGTGATGGTAAATTAGGTAACAAAACTTCCTTTTCTACAAAGACTTATAAATCATATCAATTAAATATGTTAGGCATGTGTATAAATTCATGGATTCACATGCAGTAGGTTAATACAACCATTATAATTAAACCTAGATTCAAGAATGCAAGTTCAAGGCATTCCCTTGGTGTTCAAATAAACAAGTTAAAAAAAGTATCAATCATTGAATCTAAATATAAAGAGAACAATAATTAAATATTTAAACTCGTGCATTTCTTTATTCATTACCATGAGCTAAGAAAAGAAAGAAGTTGTGTTGGCACTAAAAAAACTAAAAGATAAATATGAAAATGGTATTATAGGTATTTGATTCACTACTATGGCCAATATGCTTAGGCTTGGATAATTATAGGTATAATAGTATTAATAAAATGTCTCAAGTTAATTGTAGTGAATCAAATAAGCTTAGCAATAGAGAGGAATGTAGAATCCATCATTCCCTAGATCTAGCATAACAAGGTAGTTGCATTACAACACTTGGAGGTCTCAGAGAATACGTCTCATCTCTAATGGAGAAGTGCATAGTCAAAACTTTAACCACACACGTAATGATCCCATTAAAAACAATGGCAATCAAATTGGAATACCACAATCACAATATATTAACAATCACTTTGAAAACATGTATTTCCCTATAGCATCTTGTGTTCCCTAAATTTTGTAAAGCATGGATGGATCCCAACCTTATTGTGTGCACTATAATTTGGAGGGCACCCAACCCTATTTATATATGGCATCCATTCGAAATTGAATAGTTTAATAGTTTTGAACTATATGGGGTGCTCTAAAATTTAGAGAGCACCCATCCCTATGTTATGGAGGCCACATAAAGCTCTGTTATAGAGGGCACATAAAGATTTGTTATGGAGGAAATACAATATAAATTTTGGTAGTTTGATGCTTTTGAACCATCTAGGGTACCCTAAAATTAGGAGGGCATTGAATAGATATTATAGTTAATATTAGTGGAGAAAATTAATGCCTAAGCCCATGAAACTTGTTCACATATAGTCAATCTTCCTCCAAAACATTATAATTTTTTCTTAACACAAATTAAGGTAACAAGAGAGAGGAAATAAAGAGGCCACATTCTCCTTTGGATTTTCACATTTCATTATCCTTCCTCCCATCATCATCCATTTGGCCATTAAGCTTGGCATTACCTTGTTTGTAGGCAGATCCATAAAAGCCCCCTGTACACATACCAATAGCCTTCATACAACTAAATTAAAATATTATTCAGGTATGCATGGAGGTAAATATAATACTTTTTATTCTATAAAGAATTGAAAATGGGTGAAAATCTACCATAAGAAGGTTGAATATGGCGGTCTCCCCAATAACATCCACTTGAGGATTGGGTTCAGCCATAGACTAAGAAAATGAATTCAATCCTCCGTTCTTAGTCAGTAGTTATAATTTAAATTGACACTTTTCATACATGTTTAAATAAACCAAAATCATATAAGGAAATAATACAAGTTATTAAGATTAAAACTCTCATTTACTTATCATATTGACCTATGATTAATAAAAGGTGTTGGACTGTGTGTGGAAGTGTGACGCTGATCTCTTGGTATTTAACATATGCAAACTACTTGGATAAAATTAATGATCTTTAAATTATGAATAAATTAATAGTAAATCTGAGTTCAAAGCTTAGTTTCATAAAAACTCTCTAGAAGTGGTTATGCACCAGTTTCTAGAGGTAGCCAATCCCTATGATCATGGGACTAGGATTAATTATAGGGATGGATACAAGTACCATGAACATGGTAATTTTTATCATTATAGGAAATCATCAACATCCAAAAAAAATTAAATCCATTTGATATTGAACTCATTGCCTTTACTTCCATCTTCATCATATATAAAACCCATCTTTATAATGTATGCTTGCTAATTTACAATAATGGGTATGTTTTTATGACATCAATCACCAAGACATTAACCACCATGTTGTGGAATCCACACAAATATTGTGTTGATGTTGGTTTTATTCAAACCCTAAAAACCTTATGATGTAGCCTATAACATTTTAGGGTTGGTAAAAATTTTCACTTTAAGGCATGAGTTATAGGGTATTTAATTTTGTAAACAACTTAGTGGTAGAGTAACGATGAGTGAAGAAGTTTGTTTACCATAGATGGGTCAGTTATGGATTAATATAAATATATTTGATATGGGTGAATAGATGATGGATCTAACCTAAGGTGGATAGGATTTTAAAAAAACTCAAAAATAAGAAATGGTGGATAGATGATGGATCTAACAAAATGCACTCAAATTAGCAATAGAATAAAATTAATAATTATATTTCAAATATAACTCATACATAATTAGAAGACAAAGATACTAAAATGATATAACTTCTTACTAAATCCATAGAGTTGGTGAAGAATCAAGATTTGTACATCAAGAATAACTACAAAACTTTCTTCTAAATTTCCTATTAATCTCAATAGCCAAAATTATCCTCCATTTGGGACTAGAAGGATACAAAAAGATATATGATTTTTGAATGGGAAGATCTCATCCTCCAAGAAAATTCTAAAAATGCATTTCTATAAATAGGACTATGCATCCAAACCATGGATATTATGCATGTACAAAAAGGTCTACCCATAATAGAATTTTTTGACTAAAATATAATAGATACAAGCAAAATAAATTAGGAACCAATGTTCCAACTTAGCCAAAACATGCAAGTACATATTTTTATTTATATGGGTGTTGATATGGCACTATTAACAGAAGAATACAATGGAGTGATAGATGGAGAAATTGAAGTAGCCATTATAGTTCCTTGAGGAATCAAGATGAGCCCACCTAAATTAAGCATGATTGTCTATCCAGGAAATTAGGAAACATGTGTATATGTGGTAGCACTTACAGTTGGTTTTGTGCTAGGATATGACCCTAAAGCTCCATCTTTAGCCTTGAGTTCCTCAAATAATGCATGAATAGATTTGAACTCCTTGTTAACAATGTCAAAATTGAACAAGGAAGGCTTGAATATTTTGATAGTTTCAGCCATAAACCTTGTATGCTCCACTTTTGATCTCTTAAACTCATCTCCCAGTGCTTCTATCTTTATCACTCTATCCTTTACAAAACTTATTTGCTACAAAATTTCATCATTAGTTTTGTACATTATCCCCTCAACCTCCTCCTTAAATCTATTTTCAACTATTTTGAGTGACTCAAAATTTGTCCTATTGACCAACTCATCTCTATAAGTAATCACATTAGTGAACCTTGTGTCCTTCAATTTTTACAAGGCCTGGTCCTCATGGTTCATAAAATTTCCTAACTTAGCTTTAATCTGATTATGCTAAGTAAGGGCAACATCTCTTTTCATAATTAAATAATTCAAGGCCCATGTTACATCCTAACTAGACATTAACTTCACCTAATTGATATCATTGCTCATGTAACATTAAATCAAAAAAGTGAGCCTTTTCTCAAATTTTATCAATTGGTACCATAATTTGAGCACGTTTGTCTTTTCTGATTGGCTCTTCCCTCCAGAAACCTGAATGTTATTCAAAATTTTGTATAATCAAGTGGTTACACTCTTCACACTATCAATAATTTCATGAGGGGAATGTATGATTTTCCTCTCCAACAACCTTTATTTTTCCTCCTTACTTTTCTACATTTCCTTCATTGCCTCTCCATTAGAATCCACAAAATCATAGAAATCTTCTGTATACTCAATTAGATCATTAGATTCCTTTTGGTTTTCTTAGCCAAGGTAAATAGATTTTCTCTTTATTAAAATTTAATTTATTCCCTTGTGTCCATATTTACTACCTTCCTCTTCCTCACCCTCTCAATGGTACCACTATATCTATCAAACCTAGTGGAGTATGTAGGCAATTCAGTGACAACCAAATTATGTCTCATCCTTTTTATCTTGTATTTCCTTAACCCATTAGGGAATAATGATTTCCCCTTATTATTATGATGTGTTTGGGTCTTCATAAGTAGAGGGTGGAGATTTGATTAGGGGAGGAGTTATTGTTGAAGGAGTTATTGTTGGAGGTGCTAATGAAGTACTTATTCGGATTGGAAATTGCAATGGTGGGTAAACAATCCTTTGCCATGATGAGGGATCCTTTTTTGGATCAACTTAAGATAAAAATATAGTCAATCCATGAGTCTTTTCAACTACCAAGGTGGCTAATTGTATAGGTGAGGATTGATGCATAGGTAGCTCCAATTATGTTGGAGGCTTTCTAGGGACTAGTGGCTTTCTAAGATTGAAATAGTAACTAGATTCTCAAAATAGACTCCTTTCTTGGGAGTATTTATTTGTGTATAAGTTGAAAGAATGGATGAAGAAACTAGTAGTTGAAGTATTTACCATGGAAATAGAAGAAACTACCTCACTCATCTTTTACCTTTTCTTCGCTATGAGGATTTGTTGGTTTAGGGCACCAGTTGTTATTTTTACTTATTATAGGCTTCCTAAATCATAGATTTATCCTTATCTATCTCAACCTCTTCATCATCCTCACTTTTGGATTCCTCTTCACCTACCCTTTATTTTTCTTTCTTCCTTATTTCTACATTTTCTTCTTCCTCATAAGTGGCATAGTCCACCAAGGATATCACATGTCCATGTTCTTATTCCTTTGTTTCCTCCTCAGTAAGGGATTATTAGATACTACTCAAACCAAATGATGGTCTTTCCTCTAGTTTATAAGCTTTTAAGGGGGCTTGAAGGACTTTACTTGTCTAGAGGAGTTGGAGTCCTCTCCATTGCAGTGGATGTGCCCAAAAGTGTGATAGGGGTAACTAGATGATTAGGAATTAGCTTGAGACTAGGGATACCTCTAAGAATTTCCTTTCTTATCTATAGGTTCTCCTCCATTTGGAGACTACACTCCCCCTATTATGGATCTATCTCTTTTGATGTAAGAGAGGGGAATTAGCTCAGGCCTATTGAATCTTGAGGTTGAGCTAGGGTCCACTAATGACTCTATGTTTTTTGTGTTTATTCAAACATCTGATTCACCTACTCCTTTAAATATATATATTATATTGGATGTCCTAAGCTACCATCATGGACATTTTTTTATCTTTCATTCTAGTCCATACTTCTAAACCACTTCATATACTCAGGAAATTTGCATCATGTTCATACTCTTGGTGACCATATGTGATGTTCACCTTCTTATTCTCCCTCAGGAGTTGGAGATAGCTCATTATTCTCTTTTTAGGTTTCCATTATTTAAATTGGGCTCATTGAAATGATAATGGGATCTCACCTTCCCAACTTGGTTGAAATGGTCCCTTACCACATATTGGAGTTACCCGATACTTAGAGGATTTTTGAAGTAATAATCCAAATGCTTCTACCCTAGATCCTTATATATAATTTTATAAATTTGGTAAACCACCTTTTTTTTACAATTTTTTCAATAACCTCACATGGTAAGAATAGAGGAGGTGCCCTTGTTCCTACAATCCTAATAATTATCACATCGAAGTAACACCTACAATCCCCCCATTTGTCTATGGTTATTCTCAAGTTCTCAGATAGCTAAGGCATCTGATTTCCATGAATTGCTTAGTATACCTAAGGATAGATTTCCTCACAAACTCTTTTGATTTCATTTTTGAATCTATAAATGAACATTAAGGAATAATCCTTAGAGATTCTATTATCAATATATTTAGTCGATGGTTGCCAAAAATCCCTATTTATCCTATGAAATGTGCTAAAGACTGCATCCAATAAATATGACATCATATAAAAATTTTGATCTTCAAGTTTTTGTTCAATTTGATACATTTGACTCTTCATCCTAACACAAATAACCTCTCCCAAAGTGACAATCTTATTTGAAGTCAATAGAATGTCCAACAAAGGGAACTATTCCACTTGCACATAAGTAACGATTGGAAATCCATACATTCTGTTTAAAAGAATCATAGTTATCATAATCATAGATCTAAATTTGATGATTTTGTTGGAAGAGAGGGCTCCTTTAAGATTCAAGTTTTGTCCCTTCAGTAGCCATTATTTTAATTTACCTTCCATTATGTTATGCTCAATCCATGCCTTGGATAAGACTTGGTTAAAGGAAATCTCAAGCTCTAGTAACATGAGATACCTCTCCAATTCCCTCTCATAAATATAAGAAATTATTTGCTTTCCCTTTATAAGGTATAGACAATATTTAGAACAAGAACCATTAAATAATAAATCTATGAGCATGTTGATACAAAGAATTACCTCTTATTTTTCCATTGCTTGATGAAGTCTCATGATTTTGATGGGTCATAGGTCATCAATGTATTTATTTTCACCTTGGGATAATTGGACATGTGTTGAGTAAATAACCATGGAGTCCCATGTATTCCAAGTAATATATGAACTTGAACCTGAGGGTGCTCTTATCGAACACCGTATCCATATATTCTATATTTCTCACATAAGAGTGTGTAAAATGGGCCTATACACGTGATGCTTTCAAATAATAATCCATTTTAGTAATCTTGAGTTATATAATCCTTTTGTTGACTATATGAATTCAATTTATAAGTTCATTGGAAAACTAGGGCTTTTGGTTGTAGGGAAGATCAAAATTTTAATATTCACTCGAAGATTGATGGTGATATGACTTGCCTTTTGCTTAGATTTTTCATATATTGCCCAAATTCTATGCCATGAATGCTCAATTCATTTGAATTCAATGTGAATAAGGGATTTTTATGTTATCCCATTTCAATTTGAATCTACTAGTCAACTTTAGTGTGTTTATCTATTTACTAAATGGAAACTTTCCATTTAATTTACATGTCTAGTCATCTTCTTCAAGATACTTGTCAAATTATCACTTATCATCTTCATTACTTTGTTTTCAAACTCATTTACGCATATGTTAGGCATGAGTCTCCTAAATTATGACACTTGTCTACTTATCACTTACTCAAGCATTTAGATTTGTAATTTTGCTCTATATTTTTTGGGGTTGCAAGCTAACATAATTGTGGCATGTAGAGAAATCTCAAGCCTATAAGGACTTAGAGGCTTGGAAGCATAGGTTTTTAGACCTTTTTAACTATGTATGAATTTTTTAAAAATCTCAGGGTAACAAGATGTTGACACATGGCATGATCTCAGAAACTCATAGCAACAAAGCCATCAACTGAGTATTTCTTATTTTAAGCTTTGGACCAATATAATTATACCAACTATCATCTTTGCAGAGCTCAAAATCTTAGAGGTATTAGACCTTGGGGCTTTGGGGTCATTATATTCATTCAATCCTTCCATGCTTCTAGGTTAACTAAATTTTTCCACCTATCAATCCCTTAGAACTACAAAATATCAAAACCATTAGATGATTGATTGTCTTTTTTAAAGCTTATGTGGTTTTGGGTTCACATAAATTCACTATGTGTCATGTTAACATAGCTCAGATACTTTGAACACTTATAATTTTCTTTAAATCTTGAAGGCCTCCATGTAACAACGTGATTCCATTTATCCAACTCTTGGAACTCAGGATCTTTGAGGACTTAGAGACTTTTTCAAAGGCTAGAGGCTCTGGGTAATGTAATAACTCCACCTATCTCGATATTCTATAAATAAAGGCAAGTCCTAAACGTGAATAATTTATCAAGTCTTTGTCCATAATCCTATGAACATATAAAAAAACATAGGAAACTAGGACAAAAGACATTAGTTTGTTGCCATAGACCATTGGATCTTTGTGGTCTGTAATCTTTAGGATCATAATCAAGTCCTTAAAGTTTCAAACAAGTTTTTGCTATATTTTAGTGTAGTTATCCACATAAACTTAGAAATACTGAAAAAAATTGTGTTTTTTTTTTAAATAAATTCTTAAATTTAGAAAGATATTAAAATTGTTCCTACAATGTAGATAAAAGACTTATCTATGTATTTACTATTTAGATATTTTGTGCTAGGTTCAGTAACAAGTTCTATTATAGTCACATACATAATAGCTTTTATAATAACTAGCATGGCAATGAAGTTTCAATTTTTACAATCTTATATTGATTTCATCATAAATGCTTAATTCATGTGATATCAATGCACAAAGGATTTTTATTTCTTATGCATTTTTAATTTGGAATTTGTTAAAGATCTTCAATTTTATGTTTTGGGTTGCCTAAATCTAGTTTCTTCACCTTTGATATGGAAATAGAACTTGACTATCCACACCCCACTTTCATGGTTATATTTATGTTATGTCTGGTTCATACTTTTGGAGAGGAAATGATAGACCCAATGTTATTCTTTGATTATTAATTCATATTTTTGTTTATGTGGTTTTTGTCTTACTTCAAATGAAATGTTACTACCTTAGTCCTAGTTAGAAAGAGAACACAACCATGTGGCATCAGGACACTGGGTAATCAAGATGATACCACATGGCATCATACTAATGACCTAGGGAACTATGAGCTAATAACATAGTCATGTAGATCTGGACCCCCAATTCCTTGGGATGATGTCACATGGCCTCAAGGATTTAGATATATTAGGTTATTATACCTACCCAAATAATTTAATTTTTTCAAGATTTTGGGGCCCTGATAAGGCAACATGTGGCATCTTTTTAGACCTTAAAGGCTCAAAGCATTTAAACTATTTAGTTTTGGGTTAATCCCTCTATGGTGTGGGGCTTCCATATTTGTGCCACGCAACATGATTTTGGAGCCCAGAGTCTTTAAAAAGAATTGGAAACTTTTTAAACTTAGGATTTTTTTAAAATTGGCATGGGACTAAGGAAATATCTAAGAGCAGCATGTGGTAGATATGAGAAAGTAAAAAACTTAAGGCTCACAATAAAAAATAATGAAGATAGCTAAGGTAAATCAAGATTAGATTTAATTTGTGGCTAACTCAACTTGATTGGATTTGAACTTAGCATATTCTAAGTTCAAAGAACTAAAATGATTGAATTCCCCATAATGAGGCCCTAACCACCCTGATTAAATATGAGAAATAAAAGATATATTTTCTATTTAGACATAAGCATTCACATTTAGTTGGCCCTTAATTAGAACATAAGATATTGTATAAGTATACAGCATACATATGGATTAATAATTGAAATAATGAACTTTTATCTTTGATTCAAAAGTATATTACTATGTATTACTATCTAGTTACTATCCTAGTTAAATAATATAGTCTTATCCATTGTTTTTTCTTTGTTACAATCTATATTTGCCTTTTTATTTTACCTATGGCTAGTTTTTTCTACCATATTTAGAGAGTCCTAAGAATAATAAGCTTTCATGGTGCTTTTTATTACTTTATTTGTGGCCATATTTATATTCGTTGGTTCTTGATTTATCAAGGAATTAGTGTGCACACTTGCAAGAAAATTGACATATATTTATCTACTATTAAAAAAAGGCAATGGTGTTATTATAGCAAAAAACAAAATCTATATTTGGTTTCAAAATGATATATATGGGGGGAATATTTTAGGATTTTGAAATAATTAAGATACCTTATTGATTCCTTATCTAGAGTTGTGTAATATTCAAAAATAATTATATAAAACACTTTGTGCTCTATTTGTAAAGTTATTATCTCTTATTTAGAACTTTGATACATAGTTAAATATTTTGTATTTTTCTAGGTGGTATGGTCTTTTGAGATCTAAAATTTATTATGATTCCTTGGGTTATGGTGCAAAATATTATTTAAAAAATGTCGTGGCCTTTTCACAATCAAAAATAAAGAAAAAAATGGCATGAAAATATTATTTCAATGCCTTAAAACTCCATGTTAATTGCACATGATCTTCTAGTATAGCACAAGATTCCATGAACAATCAATTGCATATATTAGTAAGTCCAATTATTGTAAAAAATGAGTTTAATATAAATTGCATATGACATGGTAGTTATGGCATAAGACTTATATTATACACATAATAGTTGAACTAGTTTTTGGCATTATCATTATACAATTAATGATAATTATAAGTTGTTACAACTCTTCTTTTAACATTTATGTAACATTTGATATGTACAATGGTAAAAATACCAATGGTAGGGCTCCTCCTTGGTGAATTTGAACTCAAACCTTATACAAATTAAATATTTATTGTCTTTGGAATGCCATATTGAATGCAGCCCAGGGGAGATTATAGGGAAATAATGTCGAACAAAAAATTACACCAAACATTCTTAGAGTGATCCATCGAGAAACCATTTGCATATCTTAAATTTGTACCTATAAATGAAAAAAATTACCTACACTTAACTCAAAAATAGAAAATCTATAATCAAATACCAACAAACATAAAGCATTAAAAAACAACAGTAATGTAAGTGCTAAATATAAAATCTAACACTTAACACATTGGCCTAAATCACTTCATTTGTAAAATAGTTAACTAAGCTTCTTACAATTATCGATGCTTTTGGCATCAAAAACACTTTAACCATCAACATGTAGCATTTGCCATTTTCCAGGGCTGTCAATATTTTATAGCAAATCAACACTATGGAGCCCATATTGATAACTAGTTTCAGCCAACATCACTAGAAATTTCATTTTAGAATTACATTCTAAGATTTTAAAAAAAAATACTCCATAGATTTAAAAAACATTAGAAAAATAGAAATAGACCATTAAATAGGGAGGAAAAAATACAAAAAAAACTTAGTGTTTATGGATAATAGTTTTTCTTTCCAATGATATAATGCCAACAACTTTATCTTTGGAGGATTAGTGAAGACATCACAGACATGATCTAAAATGCCATGTACTGAAATAAAATAATATTTTTATTTTTATTATTAAATGTATTAGGATTGAAGTTTTAATTGAAGTTTTAACTTGAATGTTTTCACAATTTTTTAAATAAAATCAAGAAAAATATATTTGAATTCAATGTTACCATTTTTTTTTTGCATTTATACCATGTATTGAAATGAAAAACAAAATTGACTTTAAAACATTTAATATAAAATACAAAATCAATTATTATATTGTATGCATAAACAATAAGAATACCTTCTAGCTAATACATAGTTTTTGCTTTCAGATATAGGCACTATTATTTATAACTAGATATATAGCATCATGATCAGTCTAATAAGTGTCTATTGTTATAATCTAGTTATGTTTTCTTCTAATGTTCGACCATACATGATATATGATTATATTTTTGTATTGGATATGTTTTGCTAGCAATAAATACATTATTAACATTAACATATGTTTTTTAAGTAGCATAGTTGATTTGTAAGAGGTGGCCATGTCAATATTAAAGTCTCTAAATATTTAAATTTGTGTTGATGCATTTCCATTTGATATTATTTGTTCCATAACATTTATGTTAGGGTGTGGAGCTAAAAGCTTCATCTTGTTGCAAACAGAAGGAGGTCGCTGGGTATGTAGTCGCCGACATCGGCAGGCCACAACCGACGTCGGTTAGGGGATAGTGCTAGGGAAACCGGCATCGGCAGGAGATCGGCCGGCGTCGATCACCTCCAGGAAGACAGGGACCGATGTCAATCACCTGTGGCGGTCAGAACTGTTGTTGACAAATAGTCAGTTAAGTGAACGCAGAGTTTGCATGATAAAGACTAGTTCGAGTCTTTGAGCCGCTTGTCTAATTATTGTATGCATGAGATCTATATAATAGACTCATGGGATGTATTTTTAAGTGTTGAACTTGTAGAAGAGCTATGTAGAGCTTGGAGAGTTCTTCCCATGGTGGAATAAAGTAGGATTCCCCATGTATGTAAGATCAGGTTTGATATGCAGGGTGTTGCAGTATCATGGAGGAGATCTACATGTGATAAGTAAGATCAGGTTGGTCTGCAGGGATGTGTGTATGCGAGGGTCAAACAGAGATCGACGGGGAAGCAGGATCTAAGGTGATAGCAATACATCAGGAGCAGGATCATGGTTAGATCTACTTGGAGTACCGGTTCGTACTCGATTGTACAGATGTACAATGAGGTGAACAACAGCTTGTGTTAGCTGTGTGT
Source organism: Torreya grandis (assembly GCA_037957365.1). Classification (NCBI taxonomy): domain Eukaryota; kingdom Viridiplantae; phylum Streptophyta; class Pinopsida; order Cupressales; family Taxaceae; genus Torreya; species Torreya grandis. The sequence continues at coordinate 1,506,761 of JARHVA010000053.1, read as the reverse complement.
TGTGACCTATGAGAGAAGATTACTCTGGAAGGAAGATTACTTGGAGCCCTTGAGGAGGAAGCCTCACAGAGGTGGAAGAAGAGTGTGATCTCTTTATTGTAATTTCCTTTGTAATGAGTTGAATACAATTATGTGTTGCCTCTCATATTTTGTGTGTTTTCTCATTGATAGTTACTTGCTCTTCTGTGTAATTCCGCATGTTTAATTGCTTATACATTGGTAATCATGTGTGCTCTTAAATCTGACAAGTTGTGTTAGAGCTTTGGGGAACTTCGGTCCTATCAAATGGTATCAGAGCCTGGTTGTAGGTTTAAGAGTCTGATACCTATCAAATGGTATCAGAGCGAGGTTGGACGTTATTAGAGTGAGTTTGACTAACAAATGGCCAGATCTGTTAAGTGTTGTTGATTACAGGTTACTCATAGGGGTTTCTGTTTGAGTGGGAGTATAGCAATGGCAGAAGAAGGTAAGCTGAGGATGAAGAAAGTCAGGCACAAAATTAACACCACAAGGAGTGTGGTGGGTTGTCTTCAAGTGGGAGCTTGGAGAGGAATACAAGCCAGGATGCAGATTAGACAAAGTATTGGTTTAGGTACAGGTGTAGCTCTTTATCTCCAAGTGGGAGATTGTTAGGGTGTGGAGCTAAAAGCTTCATCTTGTTGCAAACAGAAGGAGGTCATTGGGTATGTAGTCACCGACATCGGCAAGCCACAACTGATGTCGGTCAAGGGACAGTGCTAGGGAAACCGGCATCGGCAGGAGATTAGCTAGCATCGGTCACCTCTAGGAAGGCAGGGACTAACGTCAGTCACCTATGGTGGTCAGAACTGCTATTGACGAACAGTCAGTTAAGTGAACATGGAGTTTGCATGATAAAGACCAGTTCGAGTCTTTGAGCTGCTTGTCTAATTATTGTATGCATGAGATCTATATAATAAACTCATGGGCTGCATTGTTAAGTGTTGAACTTGTAGAAGAGCTATGTAGAGCTTGGAGAGTTCTTCCCATGGTGGAATCAAGTAGGATTCCCCATGTATGTAAGATCAGGTTTGATATACAGGGTGTTACAGTATCATGGAGGAGATCTACATGTGATAAGTAAGATCAGGTTGGTCTGCAGGGATGTGTGTATGCGAGGGTTAAACAGAGATTAGTGGGGAAGCAGGATCTAAGGTGATAGCAATACATCAGGAGTAGGATCATGGTTAGATCTACTTGGAGTACCGGTTCGTACTCGATTGTACATATGTATAATGAGGTGAATAACAGCTTGTGTTAGCTGTGTGTTGTGACCTATGAGAGAAGATTACTCTGGAAGGAAGATTACTTGGAGCCCTTAAGGAGGAAGCCTCACAAAGGTGGAAGAAGAGTGTGATCTCTTTATTTTAATTTCCTTTGTAATGAGTTGAATACAATTTTGTGTTGCCTCTCATATTCTGTGTGTTTTCTCATTGATAGTTACTTGCTCTTCTATGTAATTCTGCATGTTTAATTGCTTATACATTGGTAATCATGTGTGCTCTTAAATCTGACAAGTTGTGTCAGAGCTTTGGGGAACTTCAGTCCTATCAATTTATGATATCCAAAATAAAAGCATATGGAGATGCATAGATATTGAAAATTATAAATTCATGATTATGTATCACAATGTTTGATGTCAATGCTTTGAGTCCATTTACAATGTATTGGATTAAATTTTAAGTGGAAACATTTTTTTTTACACATATCATAATACCATGAACATTATGCACTAATTTACAAGTCATAAATGTTGGAATATGATTATTATTATTGGTATTTGATGGGTATGTTTCTTGTAAGCATATTATGTCACACTTTAGCAGGTCATGGTCATAGACAATCTCTTCTAAATGATAATAAAGACTATGAATGTTCAATGAAAATATTAATATATTTGATGCATAAATTTATAATCTCAAGCTATATTATGATTCCCACTTTGAATTTGATTCTAATCTAGACATCATCATTGAAATTGTTTTTTGACTTTGAAGTTTTTCTATGTGAGCAGGCTTAGCAAGTATAATGATTCCATGGTCTTTACATAGGAAAGTTTTGTATATACTAATCCATGTCTATTAACTAAGTTTATTTAATGCAACACCTTCCATGGTTAAACCCTGGGACCTATGTATTGTGTGTGCACAAGCCAGTTGTATTAGAAATTGGATTCTTATTGTTAATGTCTTTTATAAGAAAACTTTTTAGTAGGTCTTGAAACATGAAAAATGGGGATCCAGTTTGATTCAATATGGATTTTGTACAAATTAATATGTTATTCTCTTTGATAATTACTAACATTATTTTTTTTTAAATTTGACCCAGATAATGTCTTTGTTATGTTCTCTAGTGTACAATTTAAAGATACCATTTGAACCATTAACAAGACCATTTTATTTATAATAATTTCTAGTAAAGGGTTCAACTAACATGTTAGGTTTTAAAACATTTTTTTTGGGTAGACATATAGCTTTAGCATATCCTTATCTTTCATTATATGCATCATTTTTATTATCAATTGATTCAATAACAATTAACTTATCCAAAACAAGAATTAGCATTTTATCATTATGTGCATCAACATCATCATTCAAGTAAAATATATAGGGGAACAAAGGATCATTGGGTGTTAGATGTAAATAATTATGATTAAGATATGTTATATCATTTTTTATATGCAAATATTTACACATTATGTTCAAGATCCCCATAAATATTTCATCTTTTTGGAGCATAGTTTGATGTAGATAGTAACATTTTTACATTAACTTTCCAAAAAACATATGAGACTATTTCCTCTTTGATTTTTTCATATTTAAATATGATGCAATCATGTATAGTTTGAGCCTGGTAAAATTCTTCACAAAATATCATGTCAATATTTCCAAAGCACATAGTCATTAACTATGTAATGTTATGTAAATGTCTACCAATATAGTATAATGTTCTTGCTCTAACAAGTGAGATTTCATCAATTAATACTATACACAATTGGTTATAACGTTTGGAAAATGTATCAAGCCATTCACTACCAATGGAATAAGTTATGACTTGTAAAAGGAAATAAAATGTATAATGAAATGTTATTCCATGTGAATTATATGTAGCTTTGATTTTATATGCAAAAGCAAGGCCTTTTGACTTGGATATGTCACTGTCATTAGACTGTGCATAAATGTAAACAAGTATTTTGAATATAATTTTTGCTATAAAATTATTTCCAATGCCTTCACCACTTTTTAATAATAAATATGATGGTTTGTTCCTATCTACACATTTTTTTAAAGCAATGTCTTTAACAATTGCTTCATATTCATCTTTTAGCATTTATCTGTAGTATTCAACATTATCAGTAATAAATGGGTGGTGTCCAATTTTAAATGTTGTTAATTTTGTTTTTCCAGTACATAATTTATAAGTGACAAGTCCATTTGTGGATCGTACTCTTTTTGCTTACTGGTGTCTTTGTTTAAATAAAATCTTATATCAATTATGTTTTCAATGTCAAGTTAAAAGTGGTAAATAACATCCTACATATCTCCCCACATAGGATTGATGTCATAGTTGAACTTAACCTCATTCATTTTTTATTTTAAATTATATGCATCTTTCCATGTTTCAAGACTTTGCTTCAAATTGGTTTCATTGTTTTTGAATGGAACATATAACAATAATCATTCATGGTAATAGTTTTCAAAGTCAACATGTTTATTATATTTAATAACACATTACATTTAATTTTTTATCTTGAATGGATTTATATTTTTTTGGTGTTGAGAAACAAAATCGACTAAATAAATATGATCAATCACTGCAAGCCATGAAATGTAATAGTCTATAATCGATTGGCACATAACATTTTTAGATTCATCTTGTTCTTCCTCAATAGAATTAGAGGTTTTAAAATAAATGTTCATTTATGGAACAAAGATGTATTTATAATTATAGATGTTCTTGAGCAATGATTTAATGGTAATGACAACACTAAGTGAATGGCTTACTATGCAAACATTTGTTGATAATTTATTATTACATATCTTAGGCTATGCAGCATCTGAATAGCATCTATTTTTATTACCACATGTTATTTTACATTTTTAAAAGCATGTGTAATTTTTGGATTCCCTTTTGTCATATATGAACTACAATATGTTATTGTGGCATATGCATTTAAAATAAATTGTGCATTTATGTTGGCCTACCATAAGTATGGCATGTTTTTTATGAAAGCATTGATCCACACCTGAGATGGCTTGTGTTCAATAAAAATCATGGGTTTTTCAATTAAATTATATAATGTTTTTATGTATTGACGCTCGTCTATTTTTAGATCATGAAGAAAAGTATCAAAATTATCTAAAGCATTATATTGTTTTGTGTTTAATATCAAGTAAATTTACTTTGATATCATAATTGAATGCTCATTTTTTGTTTGTTTCATTGGAAGTTCTGAAAAATTGTATCTACACTATATTTTTTTTTTATACAACTGCTAGTATGATGATGAATATGCAATTTTACAAAGTAATTTTCCATAACATTGGTATTATAAGTTGTGTATTTGTCTATAAAAGTTGTAATTTTTGAATTCTAATTTTTACCATATGTTAGAGCATCTTCAATCCATACCATCGAATGGTCATGAGCATTTCCTCTACATTTAAATTATATCACACAAAAATAATCTATGATTTTTCCTAGTAACAATTTTTCTCTGCATAACATATTTACTTCATTGCATTGACATGATGTCGATAATAACGTGTACAAGTGACTGGATCCATTCTCACTAAGAAAGAAACATCATTTGCCTTATCCAATTCATTCAATTATGAATTTCAATTTTTGTAATGTTTTCAATACAATTGTTTCAATACATTTGTTAATGGTTTCCAAGAATGTTTAGCACTTGTGAAAGTCAAGAAAAATGTTGGAGGCCATAATTGATGTATCATTGCAAATAGATTATTTTTAAGACCTTGCATGTAATTAGGTGAAATATAATTTTTTTTGAAATTAGCATATCCAATTTATGATCTGAGCAACTTTTATAAATTTGGCTTGTATTTGACATCTTCAACCAAAAAATTTCTTCATTTTAACTGACCTTTTCTAATTCAAATCCACATTGTCTTTCCCACTTGGTCTATGATTGTTTTGATTTCTTTGAAAAAAAATTGTAACATGATACATAAAATAATGATTAGTATCCAAAATCTCCCATTGTGATATTTTTTGAAATGAAAAGATTGACACAATGTCATCATCACAAGGATTTCCAAAGAAAAATGTTGGAAAGTTCATTTCTTCTAAATATTTATCTTTGAAAATTCTAAGAGGATGATTTCCTTCAGTGGCCACTATTACAATTAACTTGTCCTCTAATGCAGCAATACATGTTGAGTTCACAAAAACATAAATCAAAGTGTCATTGGACCTATTTTTCTTTGTGTCAAAAGACACATTATTTTCACTATCTCCATAACTTTTAGATTCACTATATATGTTACTGGTATTTGCATTTTCAATAACATCTGTCGATACAAAGGGTTTCCAATTAGTCTTAATTTTCACATTATGATTAATGTAAAATATATGTGCACATAGTTATTGTAATGCCTCCAAAATAAGTTTTAGATAAACTCTTCCTATTTGGTATGCATTTTTATACTCCAATCGTCTCTTTAAATCTATTTCAATTGTTTTCTTTTCAACTATGGATTGAGTTAGAACTTTCTAAAGTATATCAACACTTGATGGGAAATTGATAATTGGCCCTATCAAACCAATTGATGACTTATTTTATCCCAAGTTTATTATCTAAGAAAATGTAATTCTAAGTACAACAAGCCTGTCTTTAAGATCCATTAGCATGCCTACAAATTATAACCACTTGTTCTGTCTAATATTATTGGTTGTCACAAATGCAAGAACATGTCCATCTCTTAATGACTAATTGCATTTCAAACATTTTTTTTTTCTTTGAGTGGCTTTGTAATTTGGAAATAATTCTTTGCATGTGTTATTTTTAGAGAATAAAAATTCTTCATACTATGTTTAAATTTTAATTTCTTAAAAACATGTTAAATATTTTTATTGCCTTTCTTGTCAATAGTTTTTCTTTATTTGTTTGTTTATACACCATGTCCTTAAATCGATTTAAAGACATAGCATGAACATGCGTCAATGTTCACACAACAGAACCACAAGGGTCAATTTGTGGCTTTATATCCTTGTCTATTATCAATTATTTATATTACATATATTTTCTATTTCATGTGCAATGTTATTTATTCTATGTAAAAAGAGTCCATTTTATTTTTTTAATGTTTCTTAACAACCACCAATAGCATAGGTCCTTGTTTTAGTATCTTCTTGTACAAATAATAGTTCATAATGTACATGTTATATATTTGGTTTTTTAAATGATGTTATATAAGGCTTGCGATTAAGCACAGTCATTATAGGTCTTGACTATTTATTGACTAGTCAACAACCATAGGTAAATGTTGACATCCAACAAATTTAAAATACATTAGATGGTGATTTTGTTGCCTTCAATTCCATATTTATCATAGATAAAACCCATATTAACAATGTATGCTTACCAATTTGTAATAGTTAGTATGTTTTTAATGACATTATCTGGCAGACTATATTTCAAATAACTATGTAATTTTATATCTCCAAAATGAAATTTATTACAAAAAGAGTCTTGTTGAATAACGGTATAAATAACATATGTCAAATGAATTCTTTTTCAAATGACAAAGAGAGTTAAATATGATATCACCATAATAAGATGTGGTTTCCAACATTCTGAATGGCCCTCATGATAGTAGTTTTCTTGCATTTATTTCCCAATAAAGAGAAAGCAAAGAATATGTTCTCAATAGATGTGTCTATAACAAGGGATGTTGATAACTATTTAATTTTTTATAATATGATGGTTCATAATGGATAAATATAGGGTTTTGATCATGAAATAGTATACAATATGGTGGTGTAGGAGCTTCCTCATTAAAATGAAAATATTTTTATTTTATAGTTAAAAACTAAACATAGATATAAATATTCATTCATTTAGAAAGCCAATTTATATAGAAGTTGTCTTCCCATAGGCCATGTTTACCATTTAGTGTTCATGAACTCATATAAAGCTACATTATATAGAAATATGTTTTAGTATATGCACTTGATGTAGTCCATACAATTCCTCGGGATCTAATTTGAATTCAAAATACCTTAGTACTTGGGGATCATTTTTCCCCAAATAGTTTACAAAATGCTCTATAACTCTTGCATGTAGCTCTATTGATGTGTATATAAAATGAAATATCACTTGAGAATAATCAAACAATAAATCACCTACATTATATTTGAAAATATGACTTTTAAAAATATTATTTGTAGCTAGGGTAATATATATGTCATTGCATTAAATTTTTAACAATGGCATGTATTCTTCAACAAAACTAACATGGTGTCTGCTATGCATATGTATTATTTTTTGTTTAGAGTTTTTCAATTTCATTCTACAATGCCAATTAAATTGAAGATAATCAAAAAGCTTGGAAAATACTCACCAAAATCATCAGAGGCTTTTTGTCGATTCACCAAACAATCACCAGTTCTAAAAGCTATAATTGCCCTATTTGACATTTTTTTTTATTTTTTAATACAATTCAATGTTTAATCACACTATTTTTTTTTAATAAGCAACTACAAATAACTATGCATTTAAAGTGAGGGTATAATATCATGATTTTATAATTTATATTTGGCACAAAATAAAAGTAAAAAAATATCAATTTCTGAAATAATCTTAAAAGAATAGGATAAATACATAGCATACTAAACATTTATTTTTAAAAATTAAATGTACAAAGCATCAAAATCATGAACCTTAAGAAAGCATAATTATTTATGAATTTTGTTTTTAATGGAACAATGTTTTGAATCCAACCTTTTTTTTTATTAGCACTGTATTGGTTTCATAGGCATTATTAAATAGAGTATGACAGTGCACACATAAGAGAATTTTATGTTGAAATAAACATGAAATCATGCATATTTCCTATTGAGAATATTATATGTAAAATATATCAATTAATGTTTAATATATAAACTTTTGCATAAGATATTTTTTTGATTTGCTACATGTCAATTTTCTAACTCAAAGCAAAATCAATTTACCACCAAGTAGGGTGAATAGATTCTAGAAGTGCACCAATAATAAATATGGTCACATAGTGACCAACTCAAGTAGTTTTAACCATCCTATTTCATAGCCTTTTCTTTTTTTAAAAAATGCATTTATCTACAATGCAACAAAAAAATAATACATATAAATGAACCTAACTATCCACTGCATAAGAGCACTCCAATGATCTGCAATGCATAGTGAACATAAATGTTTGGAATGGTAAAATTCATAAAAATCATTTCATGTATGATTTATTACATGGAAACTATTCATTTTTTTTCTTAGGCTAATCATTACACTGTAATTGTGTGGAGTGAACAGTAGTTAAATATTTGTAAAACATCGTATCATCCATCACATCTCCACATAGATTAATTCACCACCGCCTCTATACATCCACATGTTTGAATTCATTATTGATGACATCAGTAATCTACCCATAGATTATATGTAAATATATTTGACAAATCACAACACATATAAATGCCCTTTTCATGATTTTTGTATGCACAACTTGACTATTACGAAACTATAATTTTTTTCATTTACAAAAAACACTAGATTTTGATTAGTCTAGAAGGAATACTTTAATTAACAATTAAATAAAAATTATTCCCCTATTTTACCCTTTGGGACTAATAAGGCTATGAAGTGGGGAAGTGGAAAAGTTGAAAATCCTTTTGAAGTATTAGATAATTATAATAAATAAGTATCTATCATAAAGTGGAAAATATTAACAAAAAATCTTTAGACACTTGTCCCATAGTACTATTATATTCAATCCAATGGTTGAGTGTATGAATATTATGTATCCCAATATGAAACCTTTATTTAATAGTTTTCTTAAGTTTTAAAATTTCTTCATAATTGTAGAGACACTCCTAATAATTAACATATTTATTATGCGAGTGCAAGAATTAGAAAATTGGATGAACATGGTTCACACATTATAATACATAAATTATCACATGTATTATTTATAAAAATAACATAAAAAATTATTTTATACTTATTTCATATTGATTTATAAGGTTGGTTATAATTATAAATTTGGTCATTGAGTTAATTTCCATAACTTGTGGATATTAAATGAGATTATTTTCATCTTAGGGTTGATATATTTATTTAGTTATTAAATTTATTTTAAAACTTTCAACATTCCTTATAATACATTATTGTGGATTCTCTCAATTTATAATCAAATGTTAATAACAATAATAATAAAATGATACTACAACTATCTATGTGTAGTCTTCAAGATTAACACATTGTAACGTGTCTACTATGTTTACTCCTATAATATCCATTTTTATCTTATCTTAATGAATGTGCTTTGGTGTTGGTTAGGATTTTAACCTTTCATTTAATTTTCCAAGATGTATTTTATTTTTCCAACATGCATATACATAAACTATTTTTTAAAATTTCAGGGTATTAAATAGTTGAATTATGCCTTAATTATTGATGGGAATGTGAACTGAGTTTTTATGGAAAATAACCATGATATCAATCTCACATAATTATGGTGACTTATATCACTATATATTAAGATAAAATTTATTTTTTCATTGACAATATACACTTTTAAAATTGAGTTATAGAATTTTAGGAGTCAAAAATATTCTATTTTATTATTAGGGCACAAATAAATAGATTTTATCATAAATGTATAGTTCTAACCATGACCATACATTATCATACCTAAACCATAATGCAACCTATCATGATTTTACATTACATGTCAATAACACACAATCCTCAAAGTGGGTATTGGTAATGGTAGTGACCTAGTGATATTAGTAGTGGCAATGTAAGGTATCCTCTTTACTATCTATTCAAATTTTGTATTTGTAAGTTGGAAATGGATTTTTCATCACAAGGAAAGCATAATATTTAAAATACTACATTGATTCATTTTCTCAGGTCTTAAGTATGAATATTAATTATGTGATATGATTTTAAGATTCCATATTTTATGAGTAATAGTTCATAATAAATCATCTCTCATGAATATGAATGGTCTAATCAACACTCATTTAAGTGATGCTCACAAAGGTGAATCATTAGGACTTATTAGGTAGTCACCCATCTTGGTACTACTCTAACTCAAGTGAGCTTAATCATGGAGTACCTCTACTATTATCAAGCCACTGTGTAAATAGATATAGCATCCTCAAACCATCCTAATGGACCCTATATGGTTACCATGTGATGTCTTCCTACCTAAGAGAGTTTTGGATGATCTTTAAATCTCATACATGATGGTCCATCCATCTATTCTATCTATTTGTCTAAAATCTTTATTTCGGAGGTCTTACTAGTCATTTAATGTAATGGGAAGGCCAATAGACCTAGTCACTATCATGTGTTCTTAGTCCCAACACTATTATAATGTTACTAATGCAATCCCTCCCTCATGTGACTCATATTAAAATATATAGAGGACTTGATACAATCATAAAATAATGCAACACACCCATGAGTATATAGTCTTCATTGAATTCATTCAATTCACTATGTGATGAAGTCTATATGAATAAGACATGATTCCTGTGTCGATGACCATAAGAGATAAAATTAAAATAAATATGTATTTATGACATCATGTTATGTGTCCTATATAGGATAAAATTATACTTTAATCTTCTTGCATCTATCCCATATTCTCATATGGCAATATTCATGTTTTATCCTCTCCACTGACCCACTAGATGTTTTCATTATAATATGTTTACCTTGATGGGTATCCTAATGGTGCACTATAAAATATACATCCTCTAGGGTGAATTTCATAATCTTGTTAGCAGTAAGAAAACACAGGTGTCAATTTTTCATTTCTCATCCAAAGTGATGAGGTTAGCATAATCAAAGCACATGATGAGAATGCATTTTATGTGACTAAATCTAACCACATCATTTTTTTGTATGTCATCCTCCTCTATCCAAAGTACTGAATTTTTGTGACAAAGAAAATGATATTTCTCCCACATGTGTGGTGACTTGCAACACACTATATTAAGATGAAAAATATTTTTTTATAATAATATATGTATTTATAATTAAATTATATAATTTTATGTGCCAAAAATATCACATTTGAAAGTTAGGGTAAGATTAAATAGATTTTATCATAATTGTATAGTTATAACCATTACCATAGTGCAATCTATCATGATTTTATATTGCATGCCAAGACCATACAATCCTCAAATTGTAGAAAAAACTCCCATCTAACAGATCTAAAATGTGCAAAAATATTAAAATTTAGAAAATAAATTGATCATATTTTAATAAATAATGACTTACTGGGCTAGACTCATCATCTAGAGTAGAAACATACCTCGCATGGTTCAATATATGTGTAATAAATTCACATCATTTTTCCCATGGTAATGTATCTTAGAAGCTCTATTTTAAAAAATTAAGAGATAACAATGAAGTCCAATTTCCACTTTCATTTTATATATTGAGGGAAAAAAAAAACTAAAATCACTTTTCCTTTAAATTCACCATCCAATGTTCTTACATGTTAATTAATACACATGGATTTGAGTAAACTCATATGTTACATTATCACATGTCAACACCAATAAATATTTCATACATGATTTTGATTATTTTATTATTATATGACTTATGATTCATTCAATAATTTTATTTGTTCAATGCTTCTCAATATCTATTAGATGACGAATATATGATGACTAATTCCACATGATTGAGTATGAAGTTTTTCAATATGATGATGATTACATAATCTTCTATGACATTTCCTTGTAGGAAAAATACTTTTCTATTCTCTTCTCTTCTATAACCATACATTATCATACCATGTTTTGTAATACATATTTCATTATCTTACATTGAATGTTAGGACCATATATTCCTTTAAAAAATTTCTAAAAAATCCAATCTACGAGATCTAAAAATGTGAAATTTTTTTTATAAAAATATAAATTGATCATATTTGGAACATAATAACTTACTAACCTATACTCATTGTCTAGAGTGACAAAGTCCATCACATGATCTAATATATGTGAAATAAATTATCTTCATCTTATCATGGTAATGTATCTCATAAGTTCTATTTTTATAAAGTTAAAAGATAAGAATGAGGTAATTTCATTATTCATTTTTACTTCATATAATGGGGCAAAAAACATTGAAATTATTTTTCATTTAATTCAATAGTGAATTTTATTTACATGTTAATAAATACACATGGATTTCATTTAATTTTTATGTGACGTTATTACATGTTATCATAGGGGAAAATTTGATACATGATTTTTATTATTTTACTGACATGATATATGATGTATTCAATACTTTTTTGTATGCTTTATGCTTCTATATGTCTATTACATGATGAATATTTGATGACTAATGCCACATGATTAAGTAATATGTTTTATGATATGATCATGATTATAAGAATTTTATGGCATTTCCCTATAAGGGAAATCTTTTTTTATTCTCTATATATGTGTTTATTTCTATGTTCTATGTGTTTCACCTATATAGCAAGGGGGAAACTATATTCTATATTTATTTCTATTACTATATTTGATGTTTCTCATGTCTTAGTGTACCCATATTATTCATAATGATATGGGATTGAGGGCCCATCAAAAAATAAATTTAAAGTTATAAATTAAATTCCCACTACTTGGTGATTCAAATTTTCTTATGGATGTGGAGGCCCATTCCAAAAAGCATGTATTAACTCTACTCCACATTTCTATATCTTTAATGGTAGTGTAGACTCACTTAAATTCTACTACATAGCCAGGAAAAGGAGGTGTTTTAGAATTAATTAAATTCATATTTAGAATTTATTACTTTCACTCTTACCCATATTAATGTAGGAAATAAATTTGGTTTTGTAAATTCCAAGACTTGGCAGCTCAAACATCGAAGATTTGATTATGTAGTATCATTTTATGTGCCTATTAGTTCTAAGTGTGTGACTACTACACATACATTATGGATAAGAACACACCACAAATGGAATAAAATTAGGTCACCTAAAAATATCTAATTGGCTCTTATTTCTCATTATTTAATGAATTATAGTGTATTTTCCAATGCATAGCTAATTTTGTCTAGATCTAAAAATATTGGTCCTCTTGTTTACTTCGTTGGCCCATGAAATCATCTTTCTCGATCTACGTATTATTATCCTAGATCCATTTCTTAGTTCCTTTGTCTCGTGTTGGGACTGTCTATACATTATTGACACCCAGTCATGAGAATTTGTATGGTCTTGATAATTTTCTTATAGACCCCTTTTTAGTTGGATGGGCCTATCCACCCCTTTCTACCTTTCCCATTTATAATTTTTAGAAGTTGGAATTCATTCCAATATATTTGAATTTTAATTCAAAGTCCCCTATAAAAATATAAGCATTTTGGTTTATTTAGAAGTAAGTACAACTAAGATAATCATGAAATTATTGGAACACTTATTATTTTTTGAGCTAGAATTCTATTCTAGAGTAATTTAGTGTATATGTTGACGTTAAATGTTTTTTGCAATTTCTATTTATTGGCATATTTTTCCTTAAACTATGAGGCTTGATTGTTAGAGGTCTAGATAGTTTACACTACCCACCCAAACCCTAATGCATGTCATTGATATTTATTTTCCTTAATTATGGGCCAAGAAAAATTAATCCATTATTACAATAAGACATGTTATAGTTTATATATTTAGGGTGATGTAAAAAAATATTAAGAGTGAGAAAACATAGCTAAATCATTATTCAATTAAGAAATAATGTGCAAGTGTAAGTGTTTATGTGGTCTTGATATACTATAAGGAGTGTTTGTACAATAGTATATGTCTCTTATGTTAATCTTCAAATTTTAGTACAATAGTTGTCACTAATATAGGTGTACATTTCTAAATCCAAATTAGATAGATAAATTTACAAAAGTGCATAAAAGAGATAAAAAGTTTTTATTTTCATCATTTTATTTCAAATTTATTTTTATAATTAATTAAACATTATTTAATATATTTCACATGTATTTTGGATACTTAATTAATAGTAACTAATTTTTTATTGATATTACAAATAAAATAACAACACAAAATACAAATTTTGTGAGTGGACATAATTTACTTAAAGTTCAAAGGTATTTTAAGATAGGGGCTCCATAGAATTAGTGTTTGGAATTAAGCCTATTTCAAAGGCTCTATTGATATAGGGGCATCTTAGTTATATTCAATTTTGGTTTGATTTAGTTGTATAAGTGACTTAGAATCTGTATATGGTCTTATTTTGGTGTTTTAGAGGTGTTAGATTACTTGAAACATTCAAATTGACATTTCCTATCAAAAACCATTATTTGAATATTTAAATGCTTGGGAGAGTTGTGAGATGTTTTTGGATGTTTCCTAGCTAGGTCATGTTTGTATAATGTTTATGTTGTGCATATAAGGGATTGATATAGGACATACAACATGTGGTTAAGTGCTTTAAGTCATAATTCCTTTGTAATCCCGTATGAGGTAGTTTTTATAGTGGATTGGAGGCTTTCAAGAAGTAGTTATCGTAGTTAATTTTGATATAAAGCTTATAATTTTGGATTTTTAGTTAGTTTTGATTGTATTCTAAGGAAAAAAATTTAATACCAAGGGGAAATAAATGAATATTTCCAATTTTTGATGAATTATCATGTAACCATGTTGTTTGCTGCATAAAGTAATGGAGAAGGGTTGTATGTTAATTATTTAATGGAAAAGGTTTTAAATGTGTTTAATTATGATGTTGGATTTGTCATGGTAAGTTTGATAATATTTTATGAAGGATATAAATTATTGGATTAACTAACTTCTATATGTATTGGTGTAAGGTTGATACTACAGGCCCCTATTTTCTTGTACCCTATGTTGAGTGAAATAATGAGTGTTTGTGTGCAATAAAGTATTGTGTGGAAGCATGGATAAATATAAAAGGGTTATTTATACCTTTATTTATTAATTTTAAAAGTGTCCTATCCAATTTCAAATCATACAATCATGGATTGCTTGTGATAAAGGTATAAAAACCTGTGATAGGCTAATTTACTTTCTTACAACTGAGTAAAGAATGTGGGATAAAGTAAATAAAAGATGTGGATATTGTTTTGTCTTATTTATAATAGGGGTGTATGTGTGTATCAAATCCCATTTACATTAGACAGATTTGAAAACTTATTTTTTAAGTCTAATTTGTTTATATAGAACCCACAAACCCTGAAGTCTATGTTAGAATACAAAGAGGAGTCAACAAATTTGTTAAATGTGCAACAAAGGAGGTGTGGTTAAGAATAAGTTATTGGAATATGTGATTTGGATAATCATGAACCTATCTCAACTTGTGAAAAGTATGAAAACCCTATTGAGATCCAAGACCCTCTAAGAACTATTGCAAACCTCATGCATAGTGATTGTGCATGTAGGAAAGAGAAGAATGATGTCAAAAACATTGAATAGAGGATTATTTGAGGAAAAATAATGTTTGGAAAAGATGAACATAATCTAAAAAAAACCCAAATAACTCACATAATGGTTTGAAAATTGGTTGGAAGCATGGATAAGCCATTGGATTGTTCTCGAGTCCTCATAGTCTCTATTAACCCTAAAACTAGGGTTTTGGTGGCATAGGGAGTTTACATTAGCCAAATTAGGTGAAAATTTGTGAATAGCTTAAGGATAATGTGTTTGAAGACATTTTTGAGTTTTATTTGTGTGAATGTACTCTTGTTTATGGTTATTTAAGACTATTTAAATAGAACCCTAGGAGGCCTAAAGGGCTAAATAGAGAGCTATAAGGACCTAGAAAAGTTACTAAACAATAGAACCATAGCCTAAGACTTGTTGAAAGGATATAACTCCTTAGAGGTTATATTAAATAGTAAATTGTTTGATAATAATCTTTCGTATAGATCAGTACATAAAGGATTTATACAAAAAAAAGGCTACTATCGTGGTTGACATGGTGTGTGGAGTTGTCCAAAGAATGAGTTGATGCTTTGGGAAGTTGGAGATTTGAATGAGGAGTTGTTAAAGATACTTAATGATCATAAATAAAGTTTCTAAAACCTTTGAATCTAAACAGTGAGTTTCAAATCAATGAATGGTCATTGAACCAGTCAACTATAATCAAAGTGTGATTCTTAGAATAAGACATAAAGTGAGATAGTTTGCATATGCTCTGCATCATTTTGGTATCAAATCCAGAAAAATTTATTAGTGGATTATAAAAAATATTAACATAAAGTGTTTTGAGGTGAATTGTAGGATAGGGAACCATGAACAGTGTTCCATGGAGAGAGTTAGTAGAGATCAAGAAGATTTGGTCAAGAATATGGTAGACCAAGTGACACAGTTGATTGTACCATTGGTGTTAGGAATATATAACATATATCAATATTAATGAATTAAAGACAAAAATAAAATGTATAAAACACAACATAATAAAGATATATTTAATGTGGTTCACCCAATATGGGCTATGTCCACATAAAAATAGCCAGTCCTTATTTATCAATCCAACAAATGAAGGGATAAAACCTACAATACATCCACTGTAATCTCCTCTTCACTCATATATAGCATACCACCATAATTATAATTCCCTCATATCAAAATGAGGGTTATATATAGGTAAAAAATACACAAATATATTTTCTACCATTAGATCTGTAGCCTAATAGTGAACGATTCAGATTTACTATGAAATTACAATATTTTACAATGCATTTTTAACTAAATTTTGCTTTGAGGGTGATACCCCTAAACCCCCACCAAATGGGCTTCCATGTAGTTCATCACCCCCCTATACCCCCATGGTGACCATAGTGTGGGGGTGTTGCCCTCCCACACCCACTATTAGGAATTGAACATTATAATATGATCAGGGTCTACCACCCAATAATTGGTCATGATGATGGAGGCTATTGAGGATAATCTCAAAGAGAGAGTAAAAAGATAAATGATAGAGAAAGAAGGAAATAGAAGTCAACAAGTTCAATTATCACCTCTGTATCCAAGGATAATTGAGAGGGAAAATGAAGAGGTAGTTCAAGAAAGATGATAAATATAAGTAGCAGTAGTTCAAGAAGGCATGGGAGATTAGATCATTTATAGGTGGTAGACCAAGAAGAGATCAAGGTCACATGATAAATAGACCAAGAAAACATTTTCAAGGATAATGTTGGCATTTTCATTAAGAGGGAAATAGATATATAGTAGTAGAGTATCTATTGAGTATTAG
Organism: Torreya grandis; assembly: GCA_037957365.1. Lineage (NCBI taxonomy): Eukaryota > Viridiplantae > Streptophyta > Pinopsida > Cupressales > Taxaceae > Torreya > Torreya grandis. The sequence continues at coordinate 1,489,265 of JARHVA010000053.1, read as the reverse complement.
TAGAAGTATGTAGTAGTAAAGTACAAAATAAGTGAATGAGGAAAGAAAAAAAGAAATAAATGAGTCTTTACTCATGAGAAGAATATTATTACAGCAATAGAAGAATCAAGTCAAATATCCATATCAAAGAAGAAGCTTATTCAAAAGTAGGTGTAAAGCAAAAGGTAAGATTTTTGATTTGGTGATTGATGGAGGAAGCACCAACAACATTGTGTCTTTAGAGATGGTGCAGAAACTAGACTTGAAGAGAATACCACATCCAAAACCATACAAGGTTTCATGGGTTCAAAAGGGACATCAAATTTTGGTGAGCAAAGTTAGGTTGAATTCCATATAGGAAGATATAAATATAAAGTATTGTGTGATGTAATACCCATAGATGTTTGTCATTTATTGTTAAGAAGACCTTGTCAATTTGATAGGTAGGCTATTCATGATGGTCAAGATAATACATACACTGACAAGAAAATTGGAGGGATACACACTCTTGTCCCATTGAAGGATAACAAAGAAAGAAAATATGAGAGAGTAATGATGATGGCAACAAAGAAATATTGGATCAAACCCATGGAAAGTTTGGGTTTGGTTAAGGCACCAAAGAGAGAAGAAAAGATGAGATGTCTTGAGATGGTTAGTATGAATCATTGTGAGTCCACAAAGATGGACATGAGATAGGTTAAACAATAATGCAAGTTGATATCATAGGTCATCAACTGGAAGAAAGAGAGTAGTCTTCAAAAATAAGAAAACATAGCACCTATGAGAGTGCTCAAGAATGAAGAAAGGTAGAACAAGAAAGTCAGTCAAGCCTATGAGAGAGATCATAGAAAAATATAAGTAGAAATTTTACAAGGTATGGATGAAGATTGTCATGAGAATAACACTAAACAAGAGAGGATGAAATTTTCAATTAAGGAGGTAGATAGAAGAGCCATAAAGGCTCCAAATTTTATTTCTAATATGTTTTTTTATGATATAAGTGTAGGTAAGGAGCAAGCAACTATTAACTAAGGTTGGGAATTGAGAAAGAAGATAGATGTTTAGGTTCAAGGAGATAAGACTCATCCCATCCAATAAATGAAGACTACTGTAAAATAACCAAGTTCCATAGTTCAAAATAGAACAAGAGATCAAATTTTGGAACAAGTAAAATGTAAGGACAAGGTAGAGAGAGAAGTATAAGTATAGGAGTTTTTGAGGCAACATGAGAATCAAGAATGATAAGATAAAGACAATAAGGTATATCTAGAGTAATCTCTCAATACATATGAGATCCATAATAGCATTCAAAATGCAGAGTTGTAGTCCAAAAATGTAGATATCAGCAAATCACAAGCAAAGGATGAGCTAAAATAAATAGTTGAAGCCAAAGTGGTGGAAGACAGGTCTAATTTCAGGCACCACAATGTAAACATGAAGGAAACACAATTCTTTCTGAATTAATAGAAAGATGAAGGCAAGGTAAAAGTAAAAAAATATCTTAATCCATTTAAGGATGTTACAGTGGAATCCATAGAACCAATTAAAAGAATGATAGATAAGAGACCTCCAAGAGATTGGAAGAAGAGAAAGAAAATCAAGCAAGTCACATTGATCATGGAGCTCAATTTCTTCTACCCTTGGTAGTATGATGTAAGTGCATCTTAGTTAGATTGAATTTTGGTTTGATTTAGTTTTCTAGGTGACTTAGAGTCCTTATAGGGTCTTATTTTGGTGTTTTATAGATGTTAGATTACTTGAAACATTCACATTGACATTTCCTACCAAAAACCATTATTTGAATATTTGAATGCTTGGGAGAGTTGTGAGAAGTTTTTGGATGTTTCCTAGATAGGTCATGTTTGTATAATTTTTTTGTTGGGTCTATAATGGGTTGATAGAGGACATACAATAGGGGGTTAAGTGATTTAAGTCATAATTCCTTTGTAATCCCATATGAGGTATTTTGTAGGGTGGATTTATCACAATTACTTTTGATATAAATCTTGTCATTTTGGATTTTCAGTCATTTTTTATTATATTCAAAGGAAAAAGGGTCTAATCCCAAGAGGAAATAAATGAAGATTTCTAGATTTTGATGAATAAGCCTATAACCATGTTGTTTCCTACATAAAGTAATGAAGAAGGATCGTATGTTAATTGAATAATAAAAAAGGTCTTAAATGTATTTTCTTTTGATGTTGGATTTGTCGTGGTAAGTGTATTAAGCTTTTATCAAGGATCTAAAGCATTAGATTAACTAACTTCTATATGAATTGGTGTAAGGTTGATACTATAGGCCCATATTTTCATGTACCCTATGTTGAGTGAAATAGTGAGTGTTTGTGTGCAATAAATTATTATGTTTAAGTGTGGATAAAGATAAGAGGGATGTTTATACCTTACTTGAGTCATTTTTAAATTTTCCTATCTAGTTTCAAATCATACAATCATGGATTATTTGTGACAGAGGTACAAAAAACTATGACAATCCAATTTACTTTCTTACAACTAAGTAAAAAACATGGCATAAAGTAGATGTGGATATTGTTTTATCTTGTTTAGAATAGGGGTGTGGGTGTGTATCAAATCCCATTTGCATTGGATAGAATTAAAAAGTTATTTTCGACTCCTATTTTGTCAAGATAGAGCCCACAAACCCTGAAGTCTATGTTGGAATACATAGAGGAGTCAAGAAATTTGTTAAAATGTGAAACAAAGGAGGTATGGTTAAGAATAAGTTCTTGGAAGAGGTTAATTTAATCATTATGAACCTATCTCAACCTATGAAAAGTATGAAAACCCTATTGAGATCTAAGACCCTTTAAAGAACCCTTAAAACCCTGTGCATGCAAGAAAGAGAAGAATGATGTCAAAAACATTGAACAAAGGATTGTTTAAGGAAAAATAATGTTTGTATGAGATTCACATAAGCTAAAAATGCCCCAAATAACTCACACAATGGTTTGAAACTAGGTTGGAAGCATGTATAAGCCATTGGATTGCTCTTGGGTCCTCATAGTCTCTACTAACCCTAGAACTAGGGTTTTGGTGGCATAGTGAGTTTAAATCAGGTGAAACTTTGTGAATAGATTAAGGATAATTTGAGTGAATACATTTTTATGTTTTATTTGTGTGAATTGACTTCTATGCATGGTTATTTAATATTGTGTGTAAATAGAACCCTACGAGGCCTAAAGGGCTAAACAGAGAGCTATACGGACCAAAAAAAGCTATTAAATAGTGGAACCATAGCCTAAGACTTTATGAAATGCTAAAAATCCTTAGAGGGTATCTCAAATAGTAAATTATTTGACAAGAACCTTCTATATAGTAAGTAAATAAAGAATTTGTGCCAAAAAAGGCTACTAGCCTAGTTGACAAGGTGTGCAGAGTTATCTAAAGAATGAGTTAACGTTTTAGAGAGTTGGAGCTTTGAATGATGAGTTGTAAAAGGGCCTTAAGGATCTTGAAGAAATTGTCTAAAATATTTGAATATAAATAATGAGTTTCAAATCAATAAATGGTCATTGAACCAATTAACCATACTCAAAGTGTGATTCTTGGAATAAGACATAGAGTGAGATAGTTTGCATATGATCTACATCATCTATATAGGATGACAACCTCTGAATTGTGTGAATTAGGAATGAAACTATAAGATCTAATTTATTAATAATTACTGAGACCTAACATGTCTCCATCAGGATCACTAGTCATCTTGTAAATAATAAAGATGGATCATTGGGATCATAAATTGATTATAGATAATTCAACAAGGTAACTATTAAAATAGATATCCATTTTCAAGGATCGACTATTTGCTTGAGAAAATGAGTAAGATATATTTATGTTTATGATTTCATTAACTTAGTTTTAAGGTAGGTGACATATCAAAAACATATGTTCACACTCGATATGGTCACTATGAGCTTTTGGTGTTAACATTTGAGCTCACAAATGCACTAGTAGTGTTCATGAGTCTTATGAATAATGTCTTATATAAGTACCTAGATGTCTTTATACTTGTAATATTTGATGACATTATGACATGTTATCATATTAAATAATATGATCTATGTTTAATACATGTTTTACAATGTTTAAGGTAAAAATAACTCTATGGGAAACTATCTTAGCACACATACTTACAAGAAGTGAAATAATTAGGGTACATCATTTTTGGGAAAGGTATTATTGTTGGTCCATTAATTACCAGTGCCATAATGGAGTGTCCAATGACAAAAAACATCTCATAAGTTCACAATTTTATGGAACTCACAAGGTATTATAGAAGATTCATTGATAATTTCTCAAGAATTGAATCCCCAATCACATATATATAGAAAAGAGGCAATAATTTTGTATGGAATAAGTAGTTTAAAGTAAATTTTTATAAGTTGAAGGAGCTATTTAAAAAAACACTCATTTTAATAGTGCCCAACATGGATAAGTATTTCCTTATTTTAAAACCAAAAAATAGTGTTGTTCAAATTAGTGTTGGACCTAAGATATCATCATAGTTCATAGGACTATTTGAGATTTTAGAGAAATTTGGCTTAGTTTCTTATTGACTTGCCTTACCACCCAACATGTATAGGATGCATGATGTTTTTCATATTCCTATGTTAATAAAGTATGTTCTTGACCCATTGCATGTGCTTAATTGGTCTTCTCTACAGTTGGACAAGGATTCATTCAAGATATAGCATGTGAGAATTTTTAACCAACAGACACTTCAATTTCAACCCCATGAAGTTGATCAAGTGAAGGTAAAATGGGATCAATACAACCCAAGTTATTTCTACTTGTGAAGATTATTTTTTATTTCAACAACTTTATCCTCATCCTTTTCCTTGAACTTTTGGATGAAGTTTATTGAAGAGGGGAGTATTTAATCCCCCTTGAGATCCCTATTTTATGATCATGGGAGTCACCCTCATGTTTTTATTATATTATGAACTTGTGCATTTTTTTATTTTGATTAAATAAAATCTATATAATAAGCTAGGGATAATTATATGTTAAGACCCACATGTGCATGTGTGTGTGTGTGTGTGTGTGTGTGTGTGTGTGTGTGTGTGTGTGTGGTGTGTGTGTGTGTGTGTGAGTGTGTGTGTGTGTGTGTGTGTGTGTGTGTGTGTGTGTGTGTGCGTGTGTGTGTGTGTGTGTGTGTGTGTGTGTGTGTGTGTGTGTGTGTGTGTGTGTGTGTGTGTGTGTGTGTGTGTGAGATCAAAATTTGGTATGAATACCTTAATTCTTTATGATATTTTATGCTTTTTTATTTTGTGTGATGATGTGACATTAGATTATAAATTGAAATGTGTGTGTGTGTGTGTGTGTGTGTGTGTGTGTGTGTGTGTGTGTGTGTGTGTGTGTGTGTGTGTGTGTGTGTGTGTGTGTGTGTGTGTGTGTGTGTGTGTGTGTGTGTGTGTGTGTGTGTGTGTGTGTGTGTGTGTGTGTGTGTTTATGTGATTATTAGATCATAATTTGGTATGAATGCCTTAATTCTTTATGATATTTTATGTTTTTTTTAATTTTGTGTGATGATGTGACATTAGATTATAAATTGATATGAGTATGTCATGATGGACTATGAATTTTTACTTATCAATTCTATTGATTTTCAAGGTTATGGATTCACATTGTCTACCATATATGTATTGTGATTATTCTAATTTTCTATGTATATGATAGAAAAAGAAACTTTAAAATTTTTTGATGTTAATATGAGTTAGTACAGTACCTGCACATTTTCCATCAAGGTGATATTTTAGTCAACATGATAAAGAATATGTTGGTGTAGGATATTATTTTCCTTTTATTTTTTATTTGAGTTATTCTTACACATATGTGTAAGGTTGCTTAGGTGTACTTATCATATAGAGTTATATTTGGTAGCTTTATTCTAGCTTGTGGGAGTTAATCCTTTGATCGATTATTTCAGGGATGGAGTTACTTTCCTATTCTATGGATTTAACCATTATTCTAGGGGGAATTACACATTCACTCTCCTTACTGAGCTATTCAAATAGTTTGTATTAAATCTCATTTGTGCAATATTTATCATATTTGTTTCTTACTCATAGCAACACTTATGCATTTGCTTGTCTCTTGCTTTTGAACCATGCATTTTGTTGATCTAGATATACTAATGAATAATTAATTATGGTATCAGAGTGTTATTTTGGTATATTAATGTCATTATAATATTTTTAGCTTTTTATAAAACATTTTTTTGTTGTGTTAAATTTTTTTCAAATCTATGGGAGCATTGATCTCTGGTTTTCTATCTCTATTTTGTTAAGGTTTCAATTTTTTTAAGAAGGTTGGGATATTTCTTTGTGTATGCATATTCTTAATTATCACCAAAGGAGTGAAGGGTCTCACATTGATCTAGATATCCTGGTCATCCTCATAAGGGTTGTCACATTACCTAGAGGAGGATTTCACATTGCTAAAAGACATTCGAACATGTTGGTCATGGCCTAAACATACACCAAAGACCACATCGACTCAATTTAATGTATTTTTAATGACAAGGGAGATCCCATGGCCTCATCTCACATTTTGACTATCTCATCTCATGTTAAAACTTGATCTTGACTCTATTAAAAGTGTTTTATGTCAAATAAGCTCCCACAACCTCACATGACCTACAACAATCCTCTCACAACCTGATTAGTGAAAGTTTTTACATGATCTTAATCCTATCATCATTGATAGAATTCTAGCCTACAACAGTCTTCTCATGTCTTGAAATAGTCTTCCTAGCCCTCTACATGACCTTGGAGCTCTTATGGCAAGCCATTGAAGACCAAACAAGCCTCACATCTCCCTTTATGTTTAAATAGACATGTTTCCTCTATATAGAAAATATAAAATGGATGAAATGGTCCATACAAATATAAGTCAACATAAATTTTTCCTAAAAAGTTTTTAAATCTTGCATATTAAATTCTTTTTTAAGTAGATCGATTCAAATCAAGGATAAATAGGTTTTCCTTCTTTCAAAATCACATGTAAATGCATAATAGGATTGGTTAAAACATAAAAGTTTATTTGGAGAGGTCACTGGTTTGATTCGATCCCCAATATGTAAATCTATATTTATTTTTATCCCTTTGTGCATTTAAATTTTGTGTAATTTTAATTAATTTGGTTTATTTGATGAGAATATGATATCTAGTGTAACTTTTGATTGGTAACTCAGAATTGAGTACCATTTTGTTCAAATGTGCATTATTTTGCATTTCCTATCCATTGGTCTCATATATTTTTTTAAACCACACTAAAATTATAATGTGCCAAAATATGGTGTTTGATTGAATTTAATCTTATGGGGGTGCTGTGTTGTGGTGCCTTTACTTCCACATCTTTTGCTTTCTCTATTTTCTACAAGTACAACAACTTTATTTTTTAAAAATGGATGCAAATCTGATTTCACCTCTCAAACCATTTAACTACTATGAATGGAAATCCAAAATGTAAATCATTTTTAGAAGTACGGGCTTACATCATATTAGAATTGGCATTAATATTGAACCTAAAATGGAAGCAGAAAAAGTTAAGTGTTTTAACTGTAGTGATGAAGCATTTGCATTGCTATGTCTATCATTTTATCTTTATCTTCTCTTTCACATAGATTCTATTGAACCTTGTGATGAATTATAGACCACCTTAGAAAATCTCTTTAGGAAGCTAGATGTAATGATATGGTATGAACTAAAGAATGAACTCATTAGTTTGAGTCCTATTAGGTTTGACACCCTTCAATATTTCTTCAGTAAGTTTAAATCCTTGAGATTTTAATTGAAATAATGTGGGATAAATAATAACTATGACCAACTTATTCTTTCTATAATATCAAAACTAAATCTAAGTTATTCTTTCTTTGACTCTACCCTCCATTCCACCAAAAGTGCTCTTAGAGTCACAAGGAAGATGCCTTCTTTAGATGACTTTTTTATTGACTTGACTTGAGATCAAGATAAATTAATATATATGGGCACACTAAAGTCTTCAAAAATATAATCCCTACTTATTGGGAATGGGAAATAGAAGTCCTCAAAAATTCAAAAAAAAATTAGAAGAATGATCAAGAAAAGAAATGAACAAAAAACCAAACACTAAGACTTCCTCTACCAATGGTAAACCTAAGAAATATAAGGTTAAGTGTGCTTATTTCAATAAAAATGGTCATGATGAGCACAAGCATATAAATAAATAAATTGACCACATAAATCATATTCTAAAAAAGAGTAACATAGGTGTTCCTAAATCTATCAAAAAAAATTCATCAACTCAGGATTCTTCTAAGGCAAAAGAAAAAGTTAAAAAGAAATAAAAAGGAAAGGCTTTAGTAACAATTACAAATCTAACTGATTCACACCACATAGGTTCTTCACATGTTGAGTTATCTTCCTTAGAGCCTTGTAGCATGTTTTTTATCACATTGGGTGATGACACTCCAACAATAGTTGCAGGGAGAGGGTATGTTAAAGTGAATGAATGAACATTCAATAATGTTCTAAGTTTTCCATCCCTCTCAAATAATTTATTATCATTGTATTGAATCACTCAAAATAATCATGGTATGAGAGTTGAATTTTCTCTAGATTATGTAGTCATCATAGAGTTGTATAATGATTATATAATGTTAGTGGGAAGGGCATATCACCAAGTTCGATCTACTTCCTTTGACAAAAGTCTAAAATTTTTGATGATTTCGAGACTTCAAGGCACTTGTTTAAAAAAATAAAATAAATATATCAAGGTTCTTCATATAGATAATGGGGGTGAGTATGTCAATAATAGGTTTGAATATTTTTGCACAGTAGAGGGGATTGATATACAACACACATTTCCATACAATCCTTAGTAGAATGGTGTTGTAGAATGTGAGAAACTATCCTTGAAAGATATGGTGAATTACGTGATTCACTTTAAATCACTTACACTTCAGTATTGGGTAGAATTAATTAATTGTGATTGATATATTTAGAACTAGGTTCCCCATAAAGCCTTGAAATGAATAACTCATTTCGAAGCTTTACACAATAGGAAACCCATAGTTGATCATTTCATGGTATTTAGATCTCTAGTTATGGAATTCATACCTAAAATAAACTCAAGGCTATGCAGCCTTAAATTAAGGATTACATATTCATAAGATACATAGATGGTGTTAATGGATATCAGCTTCTTAAATTAGACCAAATATGAGCTACTCATTGGGAGAAGTGTTCTCTTTCAAGAGAGCCTTACAGACTCAACACTTGAAACTTCTCCCAATTCATTAGACTCACTTGGATTTGATGATCATTTTGATGATTCAGATCATCTTGATCACATTCTAAAAGTTAAGAATACTTATTCTAGTTTTAATAGTGAGATTAGTGATGGGGACTCATCTCCATCCACATCTGGCCATGCTTTAGAGAATCATGATGCCATACCTAGCTCACTTATGTTCCTCTTTAATCAAGATAGACATTGTCGAGTGTGGTTACTTGGGATGGAGATACTTCATATCATAGTTGGATATGTTCAAAGTTTCAGAGTAGGCCACATGCTTTCTATGCCTCTACCTCATATCCATAGACTTTTTAGGAGGCATTAGGTATTCCTAAGTGGGATTATTCCATGCATGAGGAGTATAACTCCTTAATTAGGCATTACACTTGGCATTTGACACTTCTTCCTAAGAGAAGAAATATAGTTTGATGTAGATGGATATATCAAACTAAATATGCATCAACTACATAGAAACCTTTGTACCAGTCACCAAAATTAACTATGTTAGACTCACACTTACTATTGCCATAGCCAATCACTAAGATGTTCATCATATGGATTTGAAGAGAGTATTTCTTCATGATGACCTTGAAGAGGATATTTACATGGAATAACCACTAAGATTTATTAGGGATTCTTCCTTTGTATGCAGACTTCATAAATCCCTCTATAGCCTCAAATAGGTCTCTTGGTATTGTGCTATGTACCTAGGGATATGATATATTAAATATACATTATATTGTTCATATTTTCCAATTATTATAAGTTTGGATCATAATAAGTTGTATCAGAGCTTTGATTTGGGTAATTTGTGTGGAATGAAACCCTAATTTTTTAGAATCAATAATATATTTCAATATGTTATAATTTTTTACTAGATGTGAATAATTATTCAAGGAAGTCTCAGTAAAAAAATTGATCCTTTATGATCATTTTTGAGGGAGTTATTCATATTTTAGGGTTTATACTCATTTCATCATATCTTCCTAAATATAAAGAATTTTTTGGTGAAATTTTTAATAATATTTTATAATAATATAGGAAAGATACAAATAACATTTTGTATTTTTTGATATATTTGGAGTGATTTATTGTGATTTTATGGTTTTTCATATATTCACTATATAGGCTAAAATTTATGCAAATTTTTCATAAAATTTTTATTGAAATTAAAATATCATAAGGCAAAGCTACATTCAAAATTTAGGATTTTTTAGATTAGTTTTTAATGAGTTATTGACATTTTAGGGTATTTCATTAACCCTAATTTGTTTTGTGGATCATGAATTTGTAAGTATTTTCAAGGGAGGATGATATTGATGCTAGAGAATGGTGGATCATTTTTAAGGATAATAATACTCAAAAAAAATTGTGGCAAACATGTTTGTCTCTTTCTTTGTTTGGACCTACACGACATTGGTTTAATTAGTTGAACTTCATACAAAAGTATTCTTCATAGGAAGAAATGGAATAGTTCTTCTTAGATCGATGGGATATAAAATAAAAAGATGATGAAGAAGAGGAAGAAAATAATGATGGTAATGATGAAGAGACTAGAGATGATGAATAATAAAAATCAATGGAAGAAAATAATGACAATGAGGAAGAACATATAAGTGATGATGAAGAATAATAAATCAAACATAAGGATAATGAGGAGAGTATAGATGATACAAAAGGAGAGGTAGAGGATATCAAAGAAGAAGAATAAGAAGAAGAAGAAGAAGAAGAACTGGATGATAAGGGTCCAAATAATATAGCTCCAAATAAATCCAAGTCATTTTTTTAATTTCATTGATGCATTAAAAAGAAGAAGTTTGTGTCCATAAACCCTACTAGCAAGTATAACATCATCCACATAAATGTGGCCAAGCATCTACATGTTCAATAAAATAATATCAAGGAGGTTTAAGTAGATGGTGAGAATATTCTAGTGTTTGAAGATTTGAAGCTCATTATGGAAAAATATGTTTTGCATTTAGATTTTTATGCTTTGGATATGGTTCTTGAATATCCATGGTTAGAGACATTGGGAAAAATCAATATTAATGTTCAAAAAAAGTTCATAAAGTTTTGGTATAGGAAAAATAAGGTCACTTTACAAGATATCATATTAGGAAAGGCACCAATAAAATTCAAGGTAGATCATGAGGATGAGATTGAAATAGGTGATGAAGAGCATGAGAAAGATTTAGATGATATACATAAAGATACACTACAATCAAAAATGAATATTTTATCTACTCAAGAGACAAATAAGGAAAAGGTGGAAGAGGTAGTGGAAAAGGTGGATAATATCAAAGTATTAGAAAAATTTGAGGTATATAGATAGCCACATCATCATGAGAGGAAACAATCATGGAGCCAGGTGAGGGAGTGTCATAACAACAATCATTTTGGCTATACAAGAAATAAAATTTCCAATCACTATGGCTATGCATAGAAGCCAAAGAAGAACTACTATGGTTAGGTATAGAGTTAGAGTAATGTAAAAGTATATGAAACATGGAATGAATGGGGAAATCACTATGAATATGTTGGAATAATACCTGTTATGGTCATGGATGGAATCAAAGTAACATATCAGAATATGGTACATGGAATCAAAAGAGGAATAATTATGCATGGATACCAAAACAATATAGTTATGATCATGAATAGAATTAGAGGAGCACAATGGAATTTGGAAATAATTTTGGAGAAATATCACCTACCAATATCACATATATATGGCTAGATGATCAAGATTAGAGATAAGTGTGCATTGATTTCAATCACACTCATTATTTGGTTTCTTCCTATGTTTCAAGGGTGAAACATGTCAAGGAGGGAAGGAATGATATGTACCTAAGGATATGATATATTAATGTATATGGTTTGATGGAGATTCTAACATGTGTAACACATCCCCTTAGTTAGCTATATGGGGCCAATATATTAAGATAATGGAGTAACTTGTGGAATTAGTGCATTGGGTAATGGTTGGCCTACATTGGGATTAGGAAGTTACCCATCCATTGTTAGTTAGATAGAGGTATATATAAAGGAGATGATTATCATTTTAAATGTATCAAGTAATAATTAAGTCTTTATTGTAAGAGGATATTAGAGGTTGTCCCCTTGAAGAGACATTGTGGAGTTATTCCTTCCTAAAGGAGTATTGTATGATGTTGCCCTACCTTAAGGGTATTCTATTTCTGCATATATTGAATATATAGACATCTTGGCCCACTAATATCTATTGTATTGTGTTGGTATACATTATATTCTACATATTTTTCAGTTACTATAAGTTTGTATCATAACATCTTGGAATGCCAAGATGGATTCCTTCCTTCTTTTTATAAGGCTAACTTGATACCATTCAGATCTGAAGTTTATCTCTTGCAATAGCTATCAGGCTTGAGTCCAAGCTTTGGATACATAAAATTCACAAACCAAGTGATTAAATTAACCAATTATGTGCATACCAAAAAATAGTTGAAATTAAAATGAAACAACATGCAATAATATTTCACAAGACAAGATAAGAGCCAAAAGCCAAACTTCCATTAACAAAGCTCACAAATGTGATAAGTAAAAATAAGAGAGTGTTGAGTAAATCCTCCATAAAAGGTCATAATTATACCCTTAGAATATAATATTACCTCCTCCACAAAATGTGGTAACAAGGCCAAGAATAGAGGAGTAACTCCCATACCTAGAATAGTCAATCAAGAGAGTTACCTCTTAGTCACCTAGTTAACCTGCACACATAAGTAAAATTCTCTATGAAAGTTTTGGTGAAGATGTCTATAATTTAATCTAACATCTATAAATATATCATACCAATGATATACCGATGAATGATCTCTCTGATGAAATGCATGTGAATCTCTATGTGTTTGGTCTACTAATGTTGGATTGGATCCTGCAAGTTTGAATAGTACTCTGGTTATCACAATATATTATGGTAGGTTGTCTGAACTAGATACCAAATTATATGAGAATACCCTAAAGAAATATGACATCATTAGAATATTGACATACCCCTTATACTCTACCTTAGTAAATGATAAACCGATAGCATTAAACTTCTTTCTTGACCAACTAATTAGACCTGAATCAATGGAAAAACTATAACTTGAAGTGGTCATGTGATTTTGAATATCTCCAACCCAGTATAAGTCAATATATATAATCAAGTCAATGTCAATGCCATATTTATAATGAATCCTAAATCTATGGGTGCCCTGAATGTAGTGCAAGATCCTCTTAGATGCTTTTTAGTGTAGCTCATGGGGTTCATACATGAATCTAGAAACTAGGCCCACTGCATATGATATGTCAAGTTTGGTATGTGTCAAGTATATAAATTTACCTAAAATTTATCAATACAAGGTAGCATCGATGAAAGGTGAATTAAAATATACCTTGAGATTGAATCTAGATATAAAAGGAGTGAGCTTTGGCTTATAATCAATCATGTGAAACTAAGAAAGTAAGTTGAGAGAATACTTATGTTTTACAAGAGTGATCCCTGAGTCTGACTAAGAAATATGAATCCCAAGGAAGTAATATAGCAAGCCCAAGTATATCATGGAAAAATTATCCTGCAGATATTTTTTCACCATTGTTATGGATGAAGAAGAGCTACCCGTGATCAAAATATTGTCAATATAAATAACCATAATTAAGAGTGAATTATCTTGCCACAAGAGATAGACATTCAAATACGAATGGTATCTAGTGAATCCTACTAAAAGAAGGAAGGAATCCATATTTTCATACTAAGATTGAGGGGTCTGTTTGAGGCCATAGATGGATTTTTGGAGTTTACATACAAAGTAAAAATCTGTAATAAATCTTGGAGGCTACTCCATGTAAATATCCTCCTTAATATCATCATGAATAAAGGAACTCTTCATGTCCATTTGATGAACATCCCAATGATTGGCCATGAAAATAGAAAGTGTGAGTCTAACTGAGTTCATCTTCATGATTGGTGTAAATATCTCTATGTAATCAATGTTAGGCACCTTTGAGAAACCCTTGATAACCAACCACACATTAAACTTATCAATAGACCCATTTTCTACATTATTAGTCTAATTTATCCATCTACATCAATATATATTTCTTCCCATAGGAAGAAGTGTCAAGTCCCAAGTATGATTCTTGATTAAGGAGTTATTCTCCTCATGCATTTTAGAATCCAACTTAGGAATAATTGATACCTCCTTAATAGTCTATGGATAAAAGGTAGAGGCATAAGAAGCATGTGGACCACTCTAAAACTCTAAATGTGTCTTCCTATCATCTAACAGATCCCCAACCCAAGTACCTACACTCTGCAATGTTTACCTATCCCAAAGAGGACCAGAAGTGGATGAGTCAAGTAGAGAAACAACATCCTTTGAAGTATATCTATATTTGGATGAAGATGAGTCCACATCACTACTCTCACTATCATAACTAGAAGTGTGCTCAACCTCTAAAATGTTTTTAGGTTGACCTAAATAGTCTCAATCAAATATAAATGAGTCTAATGAAGTGTCAAGTGTCAAATATTTGGTACTCTTCTAAATGTGAACAATTATCTTGATAAAAAAACTCATGTGTGGTTGGATGAATAAGGTGGTATCCCTTGACACCATTTGGATAACCTATGAAGATGTAAGGCTTACTTTGAATTTTCATTGCCTTATATTTCTTCTTCAATATGTGAGCCATAGATAGAGATATAAAAATACTAAAGTTATCAACTGCAAGTTTCGTATTGTGCCAAGATTCAAAGGGAGTGATACATTTTAAAGCTTTGTGATGAACCTTATTTTAAATGTAGCAAGCATAATTAATGGCTTCAGCCCAATATTGAGGTGCCAATGACTTAGAGTGAATCATATAGTTAGCCATCTCTATCAAAAACCTATTCTTGTGTTCTAAAATCATATTATGTTGAGCATTGTAAGGGACTATATGGAACTATCTATTGCAAATCAATCCCATCTACTATGTAAAACTTCTCAAATCTATTGTTGACATACTCACCCCCATTATTAATTTGAATAACCTTGATGCATTTCTCAGATTGTTTCTCTACAAGAACCTTGAAGTCTTTAAACTTGTCAAAAAAATTATATTTATGCCTAAGGAAGTGAACCCATGTGTATCTCAATAAATAATCAATAAAGGTAAGGACATACTTATCCCTTATGAAAAATAAAGTGGAAAAATGCTTAGATATAGTATTTAATACTAAATCCAATTGCTATAAATCCCAAGCTTTACATTTGTCAAATTTATATTCAATATGCTTTTTAAGGGTGAAACCATCATAAATACCCTTATATAAATGGACTCAAGGTAAGCTTGTGACCATGTCATTTTTTTTGAGTTGTTCTAGGTAGTTGTAGTTGAGGTGGCTAAATAGCTCATGCCAAAGTTTACTAACTCCATCTAAATGAGTCAGCAATGTAGTCAGAGAATATTAATGTGTAAAATGTGAGGTGTATAACCTAGCTTGGTGATATACCCTACTCACTGCTAGTGTAAAATCATTATGAAACTCTTTGATTGTGACTGAATATGGTGAAAACTCTACCCCTATGCCTTTACTAATGTGAGTGATTTGGTACATTGATATGAGATTAATTAAAAAATATGGAACACTTAGAACATTATTGAATGTTCCTCCATCCATTTCAACAGACCCTCTCCCTGTAACTTCTACTAAAATTTCATCACGCAAGGTGACAAAAGACATGATGCAAACTCTAAGGAAGAAAATTTTTGAAGATCCCATGTGGTGGGAAGAACCTGATTCAATGACCCATGAAGAGGTTTGAGTTAAAACTACTACAAGAGCCTTTTCTTTATCTTTACCTTTGCCTTTTGCCTTAGAAAAATCTTGACTTGATGAATTTTGCTTGATAGACTTAGGAACACCTATGTTGTTTTTTCTCTAGAAGATGAGTTAGGTGATCAATTTATTTATTCATGCACTTGAGTTCATTGTGCCCATTTTTATTTCAATAGGCACACTTAACCTTGTCTTTCTTAGGTTTATCATTGGAAGAGGAGGCTTCAATGGTTGTTTTGGTAGAGGTGGATTCTTTCTTCTTCTCTTGATCTTTATTCTTATTCTTATTATTCTCTTTATTTGAAGTCTTTACTTTCCCTTCCCCAGTAATTGGGCTTAAGTTTTTATGGACTTAAATGTGCCCATCTATACTAACTTCTCTTTCTCCTAATTCAAGTCAGAAATAAAGGCATCTAAAGAGGGCATTTTCCATGAGCCTAGAGCACTTTTAGTGGCATGTAAAGTAGAGACAAAGACTGAGTAATCAAGACTTAGCTTGGAGAGTATAGAAATAATAAGTCAGTCATCTTTATTCTCTATTTCACATTTTTTCAACTAAAATATCAAAGACTTGAACTTGGTGAAGAAATCCTAAAGGGTGTCAAAATTACTAGGACTTAGAGTGATAAGCTCATTTTCAAGTTTTTGACCTCTCATCACATATAGCTTCCCATAAATCTTTTCCAAGATGGTACACACTTCATTGGGTGATTTAACAAGTTCTAAATGAAAGATAATATTTGGATACATAGATACACAATAACTCATAGGAATCATCACAACGGTTGTACCACTTAACTTTTTTTTACTAGGTTCACTTTCATTGCCCATTATAATATGATGTAAACCCTTCATCCTTAATATACTTTTAATTTTAGTTTTACATTCATAGTAGTTAAATGGTGTTAGTGGATTAATTAAACTTGTATCTATTATGCATAAATAAAGTGTAGTGGTTTTAGGTGAAGTTGTTTTAGAAATAAAAGTGCAAATAGAAAGAAAGAAAGAAAGAAAGAAAGAGTGACTCAAAACATAGTACCCCCTGAACTATGAAATGGTGAACCCACCAAAAAAATTTAAACAATGTATGCTTAAGAGACATGAGGCAAAGTTGAGATATGACTTTATAAATTAGTGCAAATGTTATAAAATATGAGATTACAAAATAAATTGAGGATGTTGAGCTCAGCTAAAAATGCATCCAAGAGAAGTACACAAGGTGAGCAAGATAGAAAGAAAAAAATAAATGTTTTTTAATGCGAGGGGTTTTTTCCACCTACCAAATCAAACCTCACTCTCCAATATTTAAAAATAAAAAATATGAAGATTTTTATAAAACTACATTCCATCCTTTTTTTAAAAAGGCTTACAATATATATTATTTTTGTAATAAAAACAATAAAAAAATAGCTTCCTACAAAAGCTAATGACCCCCTCACAAAATAATTTAGGTATACCCATTTTATAAAATCCAACCACCTTCCAAAGGAACTATATATTAATAAAGTATATTAAATTTATAAACACATTAAAATGAACTTTAACTTTGGTAAAAGGTAATATAATTTCAACTAAAGACTTTCTCACTTTTTTAAAAAATAAACAAAACCATTGATTTTAGGAGAATATCATAAATGGTATAAAAAAGGTAGTTTCATTGTGAATTTATAGTGAAGGAAAAATACTTAGTGTTGGAGAGTTATCAATGATGTCATTAAGGTGTACAAGTAAGTGACTGAAGTGCCTTATTAGTCTAAGTGACAATGACAAAGCGTGTAGTATGCTTGAAATAGGCTTGGTTGATCTTCAGAGTTTATCTAGTTAGGGATGAATCTGATGATTTGAGGATGTTCAAGAGGTCATATCAGAGTTTAAGGATACATTTAATTCTTGTGTTCATAATTATAATTCATCTGGTAGTTCATAGTTTTCATCTAGACATTTTGGGGCTAGCGGCAAAAAATCTGAGTAGGCAGTTTGCTAACATCACCATTGCCATGTTTAGATGAGTCAGGGGGATTTGGTCATATGGTTGTGATCAAATTTATTCCTAGTTGATATACATTAACTTTTAAGTCATGTGATGAAGAAAAAAATAATATATGCAAGTGCAAATTTGGTCTCCCAAGCAGTTTGATAATGTTTTTCCATACTTAGCCAAATTTGTAATGTGACAAGAAAAGCTAAGTAAGCATTTTGATGTTGTTATATTTTTTATATGTGAAGGCACAAGGATAAAATTATAATATGGGTTTATTATTTTTTGTGCCTAGTTTATTTTTACAAAATTTTAGATCGTGCGATGAAGTGCATCAAAAGATATGCATGTGCAAAGTTGGTCTTCCAAACAGTTTTTGACATAGTTGGCTCTATGGTAGAAAGAAATTTGAGTGCGTAGATTAATGGTGTTATCTATCACATGTGAAAAGTTTTCAAGATAATTTTTTCAAATTTTTATATTCTCCTATATTAGGAGATCGTATGGTTCAAATTTTAGATCTTGCATCTAAGCGTAGTAAAAGTTATTAAGGTCCAAAGTTGGCTTTTTAAGCATATAGCAATGGTCCCCATACTTAGTCTATTTTTAAAGAAGTTAAAGATTAGGACCGAATGAAGATATAAAAGTTCATGTGTGATTGTATAGTGAAGATATACATTGTTAAATAATTCAAATTAGTCAAAGGGTTTGTTGGTTAATGAAGTTAAAGATCAAGTTCCTTACAAAAGGATCAATAAAGCATGTTTGTTCCAAGGTGTCAGGAAGCAGTGAGATGAGGACAAGTGTTTAGATTTAACATAAATCAGAGATATATATTGAGATTATTCCAATAAATAATGTTTCATATGATTACTTACAAACAAATATCAATGGTGCACATTGAGTGAGATGTTTTGAAGGTGTCCAATGTTTAAAATAGTTAAAGTCCAAGCTACATACAAGAGATCGATGGAGTGAATTAAGTCAAATAGTCAAGATTAATATCCAATGATGAGTGATGAAAGGTAAAGGTAGAGTTCCTTAAAATTATATCTATGGTATGTGTTTAATCTGAGTAGTGAGGGAATGAGATGTGAGCAAAGTGACTGAATTTTAACTGTGACCATTTGCATTTTAATATTTAAATTTAACAAAGGAAAAACCAAGATGAATTTGCTCATGATGTAAAAATAAAATTTGTATAGGAATATAAGGCACATCTATAAATATATATTTGAATATATGAAAGTGTGTATAGTAAAATATATTGAGGTTTAAAGTTGATTGTGTGTTCGTTCATGTTCTGCAAGTGATCCGAGGAGGACAATTGAGCTTGTGTTGATGTTTTTTCTATGTTTCATGATGACTTGGCTATTAGAGAGTGTTTTATAATCCATGAGGATCATATTTATGTATTTTGGAAGTGTGATCAGTCTATTTTGAGTATGAACAATTATTAATAAGTTGATTGTGTGTTCATTCATGATGTTCCTGTGAACAAGGTCATTGTATGAGTTGATTGAGCATACACAGAGGTTAGTAGAGATGACTATGATCATTTGAGGATGTAAAATGGGTCATGTGGAGTGGACATATGAAACTTAAATTGGTTCTATATTTTTAATTTTCTCAATAAAATGAAAAATGGGTGAATAGGTCTCCATGAGACCTATAAGAGCTACAAGGGCCTTATTGAAAGGTGTAGTTGCTTAAGGGTGACCCATATATGCTATGGTCAACCTATGAATATTTTTTTGAGCTATGTCTTAATATGATATATGCCTTAAGGGTTAAGGCATGCTTAATGGCCGACCAAGGTGATGATAATCTTGAATGATCTATAAATAATGAAATGAAAGATGATAGTTTGTAGATTTGAGAGAGATTTGTGTGTATGGTTTAGAGAAAAGTGTTGAGAGGTGAAGGAGAGTAAGTCTGATCAATAATGGTTTGTTGAGCAAAGGAAATTGAGTTTTATGTGTATAAATAGTTGGTCATGTTGTTGATGTGGTGATAAAGTTATTGTTGACAAGGTAAAGAGTGATAATCAGAGGTCCATCATCAGGTGTTGAAGACATCAATTCAATGGTGGAGTTGTTCATAGGTGTTGTTTTGGGTACTCATTTCAAGGTAAAACTTTTTAAAGGTATATTTGTTATGGTTGCTCAGCTAGATAGGTGTAAAAACACATTATGGGATTGCAGTCTTATTAAAATAAGGGGTGGTAGTTTCTTGATCAGTTATTATTGGTATAAATTGGTTCTTGTTATTATAGGATAATAGTCCAATTGTAGGTTCTAGTGGGTTTTCTTCCCCAAGAAGGTTTCCCACATATGTCAAGTGTTATGTGCTTGATCTTGCATTGTCTTTCTTATTCATTATTGTGAATGATGTGTATGCTTTATGAATGCTTTTGGTAACTAATTAAGAGTTTTAAAAGGTTTGAATTTGAAGATTGGATTATCTAGGCTCATTGATTCACCCCCACCCTCTCAGTAATTATACCTCTAACAATTGGTATCAAAACTAGGTCCTTTGGTAAAGACTTGATAGCTTGAAAGTGATCTAAGGTACAATATGGGTAGTCATCAAGGAGGTTTCTATACTAAGAAATCAACAATGTTTAATAGATGTAATTATGCTTTTCAGATTGCAAGGATGAGGACATACATTATGTCCCTAGGGTTTGATGTATGGTAATCTATTGTGGATGGTTATGTTGTTCCTACTACTCCTCCATCTAGTGTTGTAGATAAGAAGTTGTTTGAGAATAATTATAAGGAAATGAATGCCATCACTTGTGGTCTTGTAGAGATTGAGTTCACCAAGGTAATCCATTATAAATCTACTAAAAATATATGAGATAAAATATAAATCATTTATGAAGGAGATTCAAAGGTTAAGATTGCTAAGTTGTAGACTCACAAAAGATAATTTGAAAGTCTCAAGATAAAGGAAGAAGATTTTGTGGTATCCTTTCTATAGAGATTTTATGAGATTGTGAACATAATCAAAGGTCTTATAGAGAATCTTAAATAGGTTACTATAGTTTAAAATGTATTAAGGTCTCTATCTCTCAAGTTTGATCCAAAATTATTTGCTATAGAATAAAGTCATGAACTTACTCAGTTGAAGATGGATCAATTGTATGGCACTCTTACTGCCTATGAGATGAGAGTAAATGATGATATACCACCAAATAAAGAAGAAACACTCAAGATAGAAATGAATCCAAATAATAAGTTCCAAGGCAAGAAACCCAAATAGGATGATATATCTAACATTGATGAGGATGAACTAATTTCTTTGATTACTAGGAAATTAAACATAGGCTCAGGGAAGTATAAGGGTAAACTACCCTTCAAATGTTTCAACTATGGAGAGATAGGAAATTTTTCTTGTTAGTTCCCTCATAAGCATGATAATAATGGTGATGAAGATCATAGTGAAGGTCAAGATGAAGATAAGAAGACATACAAGAAGAAAGGATTCAAAAAGTATAACAACAAGAAGAAGTCCTTCAAGAACAAGAAGAGTCTCTACACCAAAGAATAGTGTAACTCATCAGATGAGAGTGAATATAGTGAGTAAAAATATGATCATGAAGATGATGGTTCTATTGAAGATGAAGCTATGTTCATGGATGAGGAAGGAAGTTTCTCACATCAAAAGGAGTCTACTTGGAGTGATTCATATGATGATGAAGATGGGGTGGACTATGAGACTATATTGACAAATGCTCTTGAAGAACTAAAGATTAAGAAGAAGATCAATAAGAATATGAAGTCTCAACTTAAAGACTATGAAGAAAAATTCAATGTGTATGAGGCAAGAATGAATGAAGACACCAAGGAGCATGAAGATATAGTCAAACATCTCATTTTTCAACTAGAAATTCTATCTACAAGCCTAAAAGCTAAAGAAGATGAATTTTCAAGGTATGTTTCTAAAAATAAGTCTTTGAAAGATGAGTTAGAGAAGTCTACAATCAAGGTGAATTCATTTGTGAGATTTTAAAATAGCTCAAGTGATCTAGACAATATTCTGAGTTGTTAAAAGCTTGATAATGATATAACTGGTCTTGGATATGAAGAAGAATAAAATAATATAACTCAAGACAAAATGAAGAATAATGTGAACAAGGACAATAATACTTTGAAGACAAATCATCAGACAAAGAATGAAGGTGTTGATAGAATGAAGACAAATCAGAATAGACAATCAAATGCCATGAGGTATGCAATTTTCAATGGTTATTTTTACACATATAATTAATTTGGACATAAATCTTGAGAATGCAAGAGACCTATTATAAATGATTTTGCATGGAAATATGATGGGGGTCACCAGTAAAAAGGAGTGAACAAAGATAAGTCCTTCAACTATCTTTTTGTGGGACACTTTACAAACCATTATCCACATAAGATTAGACAAGGTGAGTTCTCTCCAAAAAGAGGAGGTTGTTTCATTTGTCATGACATAGGACACCTTGTAAGTTTATATCCAAACAAGGTAAGATAAATTATGTTTCCATTAAGGATTATTATTTGTTACAACTTTGAGAATATTGGCCACATTGATAGATTTTTTAAGCAAATTTCATCAAGTAAAAATGAGTTCAATCAGGATCCTAGAGTGCAAGCAAGAAGGCAAGTTAACTCATAGAAACCAAAGGTGGTAAGTATGAGTCATGATGGGACTACAAATCTAACTAATTTATTTGTTATGGTGGAGAATACTATAGAAGTTAAAGAGTGCCAAGGGATTTCATTTTTTTCTCATGTTGTGAGTAAAGATACCAAGCTCAAAGCGAAGACCAAGGTGCTAGTTAAAGTTAGTCCTGAGGTATGTATGGATCCAAGTGAACATCTTGTCATTATTGAACATGTATCATGAAAATAAAATCAATTTTTAGTGTCTATAAATGAGGTTCCAATCTACAAGAAATATTATTCTGATGAAAAGGTATGTCATGAATCTATGTTATCTCCATGTATTGTCAATCCAATCCTACAAGAAAAGGAGAATGTTGTAGTGGTTGAGCATGTTTCTTCTCTTAAGCCTAAGAAGAAAAATAAGAACTACATGACCAAGGAGGATAAGGAATATGAGGAGTTGTGGAAAACTCCTAGTTTCACACTATTCTAGGACATTGTGAAGTAGGGTGTCTCTGTCTATGCTTCTTATAAGACTCCTTTCAGTGGAGAAGCAAGTGTTGATGTGCATGTAGTGTCTGTAAGGTTAGAATGGGTATTTATAGGTGGAATAATGATATTGATGCAATGTCAAGAATATTTGTATGCTCAAAGAGGTATGTACACTTCTTTATGATGTGTTTTAGGTAGTTTTGTGTCTTGATGATCTTGTTTGTGCAAATTGAAGATTTTTTAGTGCTCTTAGTTTTCTCAATTTTGGCTTATGAGTAAGAAAGCCTAAAATAGGTTATAGGAATTCAATGTTCCCAAAGGTATGGAGGATAAAATTTTGGTCTAGAAGTGTGTGATGGTTGTCTCCAGCTGTACAAGAAGTTTTAGAGGTGTGTGTTGACCAGAAGGAGGTTTATTTACCTTGGTTGTTTTAAGATTCTATGGTTTTGGGCTCTCTACTAGAAAATTGGTTTGTATTATGAGATGAGGTCTGAGGTTTTTTAATTATTTTAATTGGATAAATGAGTTTTCAAATCAAGCTTCATAGAGATTTAAAGGTTTGTATTTCTCAAGTTATTCAAGCTTTTATCAAAGTTGGATGCCTAATTAGCTAGTAAGTTTGTGAAGGAAGTATGTTCCAGAGGATGAGTTAGGTGTTAAAATTTGGTGTTCTTGAGGGTACATATTATAGTTCTCCTAATGTGAAGTTTCATGTTTTTTTTATGTGTCTACTAAAATTTATGGGCTCTACAAGTTCTAGGTAGGGGTACAAGGAGTCTAGACAAGCCTAATATGAAGATTTGATGTTTTTGTTTAGTTTCTCCAAAAGAGAAAGGTATGAGCATTTCAAGGTGATTTCTTATGTTTTTTTACTGCATTTTTCCTATTTTGTGAGTGGTATGAAGTTTTTTTTATGGTCCTTAAGGTGGTTTTAGAGAGAAGGCTAGTAAGCTTATATGGTGGTTTTTCATTGTATGTGGAGATCTAAAAATTATCAAGAGGTGTAATTTCTAAAAAATATTAGGGGGAGTCCCTCTCAGTTGTTTCTTGGTAATCTCAATCAAATTTTAGTACTTTTGTGTGTTCTTTCTTCATTGGCTGCAGTGCTTGGTTGAAGTGAGAGTTGGTATGGAGCAAGAGGAAGTTGTCAAGGAAAGAAGAGGTAGGCTCAAGGTAAGGGGGAGTTTATATCATATTTATAAGATGGTACTCTCTTTTTGGTAGTATTTTCATGTCCTTAGGATTAGTTGGTTCCCACTTTATCATTGTGTCCAAGGGGGAGAAAGTTCCTATTGTGAGAGTGCTTGAAGAGAGAGAAGGAAGATGAGTTGTATATTTTTATATGATGGTTTTTGACATAAATGACAAATGAGGATATTGTTTGAGCATTTTAAATGATGTCATGGTGATGTCATGTAGGTGTCCAAGTGGGTGGTTGAAGTGTCTTATTATTCTAAATGTTAATGACAAAGTGTATAGTATGTTTGTCCTAGTATGTTTGAAATAGGCTTGGTTGATATTTAGATTTTGTCTAGTTAGGGATGAATATGATAATTTTAGGATGTATAATACATCCTATCAAAGGTTAAGGATGTATTTAATGCTTGTGTTCATAAGTGGAATTCAACTAGCAGTCCATAGTTTTCATCTAGACATTTTGGCTCTAGTGGCAAAAAATCTGAGTAGATAGTTTGTTGACATCACCATTTCCATGTATGGATGAGTCAAGGGGATTTAGTGTGATCACATGTGTGCCTATTTTATATATTCTAAATTTAAAATAATGCAATGAAGCACAACATAAGTAATGCAAGTGCAAATTTAGGCTCCCAAGTAGTTTGACAGTTGTTTTCCATAGCCAAATTTGCAATATGATAAGAAAAGCTAAGTAGGCATTTTTGTGTTTTTATATTTTGCATGTGTGAAGGTGAAAGGATAAAATTATCATATGGATTTGTTCATTTTTGTGCCCAGTTTATTTGTGCTAAATTTTAGATCATGCAATAAAGTGCATCAAAATGTATGCATGTGCAAAGTTGGCCTTCCAAACAATGTTGTCACTTGTATTTGTACCCTTTGAGGAGATGTCTCATCTCTCCTCATCCAAGTGACACAATTGAAACAACTCTAGGCTTGTGGGTAGCCTATGAATGAGGTGAATTCTAGATAGGGATAGCTCCCTTGAT
Organism: Torreya grandis; assembly: GCA_037957365.1. Taxonomy (NCBI): domain Eukaryota; kingdom Viridiplantae; phylum Streptophyta; class Pinopsida; order Cupressales; family Taxaceae; genus Torreya; species Torreya grandis. The sequence continues at coordinate 1,463,837 of JARHVA010000053.1, read as the reverse complement.
GTATCACTTTGGATCACTACCATACCTAAACTTTGTGAGGGAAAAGAGAGAGAGAAAAATAAAAGAAAACTATCATAAGGGAGGTGATACAACAAATTGATTGATGACTATCAACCAGCTGCATGTTACACATGAGAATAAGAAACTAACCAAACATACACTTCTCCAATCTATATCTTCTCACATCAATGTTACACTATGAGGTTGTGATGAATATATAGGCTAGGAGGACTAGACAAGAGGCCTAGAATAATAGTATTTGAATATACTAACTCACTCAAACTTGACATATCATAAAACACTTCACATGCCCTACAAGAAGAATATTTCCAACTACAAATAGGTGAGAGAATGAAATAACAATTTAAGGAAACAATAATTCATCACTAAGAAAAATCAATCATCTAAGTAAAACATACTATGAATAGTCATGGAAGAGGTAAAAATCAATAATCTTATTGATCAAATGGTATGAAAATGAGTAGGGCTTTGCCATACTTAGGTGGATCATAGTTTACAAAGGCCAAAATGGTTAGTTCTTATAAAAATTGAGAGAGAGAGGATAATAGAGAAGCCCAAAGGTCACAAGGACACTTGTCATGCTAAGAGAATGAGTTAATTTTTCATGGTAAGAGAGTGTGTAATGGACCATGTAAGGTCAGGAAGTACAAATGTCCATACAAGGCATAAAACTCATGAAAATTGGCATGAAACTCCTTATTTTGTATTAGACTATTACCTTCATCATCCAAATCTATTTTAATGTCACAAAACTAATTATGGATAGTTTTGATTATTGGAATTAGAGGGAAGGCTTGTAGATATGCTTCTCCATGCATTAGTTGCAATCATGGTCATCTGCCATCATCTAGATATGATCTATGACCATCTACAGTATAAAAAACTATTCTTGCATGCACCTTGCACACTTGGCCTCAAAAAAGGCATCCATTTTCCATGAAAAATCATACAAAGGAGTGGATGATACTTTTCAAGACCTTCCATGTCCTTAACGGCATCAGGCATACCTTAAAATCATCTCACTTGAAGTTTTCCACACTTCTCACTAGCTTGGTCACTATGCCATTTTTTACTAGTTGAGATAAATTTGTTTGTAAGCACACTAATGATTTTTTATGGAAATTTAATTTTCCATAATGAGTTATAATAAGTCTATAGCTTCCTCACAAACTTGTTTTCATCCCTTGAAAGTCCCTAGAACCTACAAAATGCACAAAACAATCAAAAATACCCTATTTATACCTTATTTGTATAAGTATGACACACCTCAAGTGGATGGAAATGGTATATAGAGAGTCATATATATTATCCAAGCATTTACTAAGCCATTATGATTCATTTGGATGCATTTCTAGCCTTGTTCTCCCAATCAAGTCCTTTTAAGGGTTTTGAGTAGTTTTAACCTCTTAAGGTTTGCTCGTGCAAACTTAACATTCAACTCTCACCTCAGTGACACATAATGTTTTTTTAATACCCTATCTAACTCATCCTATCTCTTTGGATCTCTATGCAATGTATAAAGGGAGATGCAAGCACTTAAAGTTGTCCTATCAAGCTCCTTTCTCCTTTTCATGTAGGCCTAGTTTTGTCTCCAAGATCAAAATGAACTCCTCATGTTTCATATGAAAATTCAAGGCTTTAACACCCCTATAATTACCCTACCATTATTATCAAATTTATTATAATTTATATCTAAGGCTAGAAATGTAAGTGACTTCCCATTTGGCCTTAGGCTTAAACCTTGCTTAATAGGCCTGACTATAACTCTTGAGCTCTAGGCCATCCAATTGGGAATATTTGAACTACACCAGATTAAAAACCTCTTTAGTGACCCCATAAAAATTCTTCAATAATTTATAATTATCAATCCATATTATAAATGAAATTGGTTCTCTAATTGGCTTTAGACCTAAACAATGTTTGATAGGCCTACCTATAAACTTGAGGGTCTGGGACACCCTATTGAGTTTCACCCTTATATTTAAATTTATTCATGTTTTTTATGTATTTTTCAACTCCACACACCTCTCCTCAAGGTCCAAACAAATTTTGGCCCACACTTCTATCTTCAATCCCCAAGACTGTATGGTTTGCAACCTAGGGAAGTACCCTCTATCTAAGATAAAATAGAGGGTACTTCCCCTATTATCTAAAACAATTTGAAATTTTTATGGGATTTATCAAGTCCTATATATTCCCTTCACAAAAAATTTATCCCTTTATTAGGTCATTTGACCCCCAAACCTCTTCAAATTCCAAGGCAGACTTCTTAAGGAAAGGACTATATGCAGGGTTTCATTTTGTGGACTATATATTACCTAATTAGAGACATTTATTTAATTTATTTTCATTTTATTGGGACATATTTAGGTCATTAATACCATGTTTAATGTTTCCTCGGTCTGGTTCATCACTTCAACTCTTCATATACCCCCTTCCATACCTGACTGGTCAAGACAGTATTTCATCTTTGATTATGTTTTATGTCTTAAGGAGGGACCTGTAGGTGACCACCCATGTTTTGATCTTGGGTAAGTGTCTTAATATCCTCTAAAGGTGTATCTATCTATACCAATTCATATTCCATACTTTACCACTATTTTTCTCTAGCCTACTATCTACCAACAATCAATTATAATTTACTATGTTGAAGCCATTTAGACCCTACCTATAGGTGCAAATCACCTTTTTAGAGATTCTTACCTTGATATGGGGTCATATGAAACCTTTAATACAACCTCATAGTTATTTTAGTCATGTATACCATTCATTTTCCTTGCCAAAACTTAGACAAGTCATCAACTAAGTCAATGTCAGCTATAGGTGGGTGTTTAGGCTATTTGTACAGACTATAGGTGTGTATAAGAAGAAAAACACAATGTATCATTATCCTTAAGTGGATTTTAGATAAAAATTACTCCATTAAACTATTTTTAAATCCTAAAACATGGTTACATGGTTTATTATACCATATTTGAGAACAAATGTCCCTCAAATCTTCCAATGCTCTAGATAACAGTGAAGCAATTCAGTATCTAAATGACAACTTTGGGGCCTCCAATAACCATCTTCCACTAATCCTCTTGACTTAATTATTTTCAAGGATATTTTACATGGTATAGGCTTCAAGTTTAAATCACCTATATTCTTAAAAACTCTTGGAAACCTTATTTAATGACCCTCACAAAAATGTTTTAGGCCTCTGTCTTATGCTTTTAGGGAAAGAAGCCCTGAACTAGTCACTTGCCCTTTAAAGGTAGTTTACACCTTCATTTACCCATTTGAAATTTTAAATAGATATAATATGATAAAACCATACAATATAACTTCAAATAATTCTTTTTCATGTTCCAACTTTTTTCATTGAGATTTTTTTGTCCTCTGCTAGGACCACCTATAGGTGGGCATTCTAGTATATAGGTAGTAAGGCACCTTTAAGAAATAAGCATGATCTTGTGAGTTTAACTAGTGTTTGGAAATTTTAAAATATTTTAAAATAGACATTTTTCCCTTTCAAAACTTTTCTCATCTCAAAATATCTTTTAAACATATTTGGTTTCCATGGAGGCACCTATAAGTGCATATTGAGTTGTATGTAAGTAATGAATCATGAAATATGAACCATACTCATGGAATATACATTTATAGTCAATTTATTTCCCATTAATGTATCCAAATTAATCATTATTATTTTTTATATATTTAAACAATATCACACTCCTCATGACAATGTTTACTTTCTTGTAGGTAGTTGTAGTTGTAATTAATGGTAGAAGGTGGTGTGAGTGACTATATTGGCTGACTGCCACAGTCCCTTGCTCACCTAAAAACTTAGTTCACTACTTCATGATACAAAAATATTTTTCACATATTTTTGAACTTAATCATGCCTCTATGAACATGTTATATAGGCTCCATACACATGCTTCATCATGATTGTAAGTAAACAATGAGCAAAAGTTGACTATATGGTGTTCATGATTGCACCCTCATAGAGAATTTCCTTTAATAATGATATTTAAAGGTCAAAGGAGTAAATATAACATTTAAAAAATTAAATGTACCTATAATAACCATATAAATTCATTTTAAAATCAAGAAGATCTAGAAATGGTGGAAAACTAGCTCGTCATCCCAAATGAGAGCAGTCTACAAACTTTAGATGATTTGCACCCTAAAACACCATGAAAACTGAAAAAAAGAATGGAGAGAATATTATAATATATAAAACATCATTTTTAATCAACCTTAGCAATTTTTTTATATTAACTTGTCCAAAATGGAGTAAAACCTATAAGGTGCACAGATTAACAGGCAAAAAAACACAATCAACTTGTAAAGGATGGTTCATAAATCATGGTTTACAAATCTTGGAACTCTTGTTATGTAAATTTATTTATCTAAGTTTAATACCACCTCCCAAATGTGTTTGACCTGAAACCTCTTCCACTAACCATACCAAGCATGAACATGTTGATCACTTTTGCATGTTTAGAGGGGAAAGAAAGGAGAAGAAAGGTTTTGAGCCTTTTTTAGCACCTCAAAATAATTTAAATCACAAATATGAGTTTGAGTAAGATGAATAGATGTTCCATGACATTATTCCATGTGTCACCTTTCCCCATGGGTAGTACAAGTGTCAAACTCATCTCTTTTCCTAAGAAAATTACTCTTTCTTTTGAATAACCTGTCACTTTCAATTATTAATAGTTTATTAAGGAATAATAGGAAACATTTCACATTAAATCACCCTTATTACACCTTCATACTTCCCTAGGAGGCTGTACAACCCATTAAATTCCCTATTTTGACCCCAAAATGACTCAAAATGATATAAGAACTAAAATAACTAATGACCAAGGATAGTATAACATGAAATCACACTAAATGACCTATAATACACCTTAATACATATATATTATACCCATAAACCACCTAAAACTCAATATTTTACCTATAGGGATCCCAATTTGACCTATAGGGTCAAATTTGGTCAACAAATTGGCGACTCATAGGGGTAGCATGCTTATTATGCTAACTAGACCAGTAGCCTTATTAGTCCATTGGGCTTAGGGATCCATCTGAAGTTTGAGACACAAAATAGGACCTTTTCAACAATCTTTGATCAAGACAAGACCAATTGACTACCTCAACCACACAAAGCAAATGACACACACAAAACAAAGCAAACTAACTAACAAGACACACACACACACACACACACACACACACACACACACACACACACATGTGCTCAAGTCACTAAAGGGAATCATAAAACAAAATATTATGCATAAATGGAAACTAATCATACCTCATTTCTAGGATTAAAATTAAAATTCCTTGAATCTTCTTCTTCATGAGATGAGTCATAGTGCCAAGCATGTTTTTCCTTGGATTGGATGCTTTGTAGATCAAACCTATTCCTTGGCACTTCACTTGATCTGATCTCAAGTAGATAATCCTTAAATAGTTCTCTAATTTATATATATTCCTCTTGAACTTATACACATACCTCATACTACTACCTACTCTTCATCTCATGATCAACTAGTATCTTTTTGGTAGGCATGACTTTAAGAGGATTGGTTTCTTTGTTCCTTAGAATATTGAGGCCAATAAGAGATTATTCCATCCTTCAAGAGCTGATGTGTTTCTCCCAACTGATTGAGAGGATTATATCCCATTTTTATGACTTAAATAATATCATCATATAATGCATATGTCTCTTTAAAGGATATATTTGAAAGGTTGTTTTTTCTTTGCATACTCACTTGAGTGCCAAGGTTGCATTCTCTATCTTTGACTAGATCATAGATTCCTTGAAGAGCAACATATCCTACTCTAATAATTATAAATAATTCATCCAAAGGGTGGTGTGTATCTTATTCTTTACCATCCATGATATCTTGCATAGTGATGGAAGAACCAATGATCATTTCTTCCTCCTTGGCAAAAGTAAAGCATTCTTCCATATCAACCCAATCAGAAGTTTCCACACAAGATACCACTCTTCTTCAACATTTAAGACCTCTTGAGGGATCTCAAGTTGTATCTCACCTATCATAAGATGACTTTGTTTCTCAAGGGCTGCAAGATCCTCCATTTCTTTCTCCTTTGTGATTCCATGACTAGGCATTTTGAAGTCATGTGACTCAGTCTAATGAGGCTACCAAGGAAATACACCTTCTTCAAGCAAAATTTATGAATTTTCCTCAACAAAATTCTCCTCTTTAGGTTCCCATATATGTTCATCAATTCAAATGGTGATAAGGTGAGGACAAGATGAACTAGTTGGTGGAGGTGGTACATATAACTCAAAATTAGATTGAGAATGAATTATAGGGGATTCTTTTGGGAGTTTCTGAAGAAAGGGAAGAAAGCCTTGGGCTAAAATAGATTGGTTTTATTCCTTCCATTTTAAAATAAGTTCATTTTCATTTTATTTGTCTTGAAAACTCTCTTGAGGGAGGTTATATGGGATGTGTTTTTGCATAGGATCTTCTTTTGGCTCTAAACCTTCCATCACACCTTAACTCAATAATTTCATTCTTAACTCTAACTCTTCAATTTGCTTGGCTAGGTTCTCTTAGAAAAGTATTTCTTGGATTTCAAATGAATCTTCATGAGTATTATGAGTAGAATATGGTTGACATAGAGAACAAAGAGTCTCTTGAGGAAGGGTGGGAGGGACTTGCATAGGATCAAGCTCTTTCTCAACCTCACACTCCTTATTAAGGATTTTATCCTCTTTCTTTCCCCATGACTCCACTATCTTATTCCAGGTTAGGATGTTAGGATTAGGATTCTCTTCTTGAGTTATTGATCAACTTTGAGGATTGGATGAAGTGTTCAAGAAACTTGGAATCTCCTTAGGCTTGGATTCTCCACCTTGTCTCCAACTTGGAATCTCATATCTAGAGGTCACTTCTTAAGGTGGGGATGCGATTGGAGAGGGAAACAAGGGATTAGATTCCACTTATTTTGATGATGACATGGACTTTTGTATATGCATATTATCCAACTCAATATTTTTGTCAATATTTGCTTCAAAAATAAGCCTTATCTTTTCAACTCTCTCTTCAAACTAGTTAGAAAAAGGATGAATTTGATAAGCTTGATTGGGTTCATGAGTGGGAATCATATAAGAATGATATAAATATTGGGTAAGTAGATATAAATTATGATAGGTTTGGTGAGGTTTCTTTTCACGAATTTTTAGCCTATCTTCTAAGGATGAAACTAAGCCACTCACATATAGCATCTCACTTATAAGCCTTTACCAATTGGCTCTCTCAATAGGTTCCCACTCTTTTTTGACCAGCTTTAATTCATCTCTCACCTTATGAATAATATGAATAGGAAACTCTTACCCATATCCCCTTAGAGTAACAAGATCCAACATGTACTTCTCATAGCCCAAAATATTTTTCTTGAAAGTGGAAATGGACTGATTAGAGAATTGACTAGGTTGACTAGGAGCAAGATATGGATAACGCTGATTATAGGGATGATACACTTCATGAATGGGCTGATACACTTCATGAATTGGCTGATACACTTCATGTTGGAGCTGATTCACTTCATGTTGGAGCTGATACACTTCATATTGGAGCTGGTAAGGATCATGATAGGGTTGATAGGGGATGCCATAAGCTTGATATACCTCACCAACTTGTGTAAAACAAAACTCAACACCAAAGTCAGGCATATAACTTCATTGAAATAAATAACATAAATAAATATTTTACTAAAAATCTTCAAAAGGAAACCTAGGCTGCTTGACTAGTTGATGTAACTTTGGAGTCACCATTGATGCTTGGATAGATGCCTTTAAACACTGATTGTTGAAAGAAAACACCAAAAATATTTCAACCTCTTAGACTAAGAGTCCCATCAGGCATGCCAAAAATTATTTTCACTTGGATTTTCACACATTTAGGATATGTCTCAACTATCCTCATCCAATTGACATAATTGAAACACCTCTAGGCTTGTGGGTAGCCTATGAATAAGGTGAATCTCTAGATAGGGCTAGCTCCCTTGAATGTACCACTTTGGATCACTACTACACCTAAAATTTTTGAGGGAAAAGGGAGAGATAAAAATAGAATTAAACTATCCTAATGGAGGTGATACACAAAATTGATTGATTACTACCAATCATTTGCATGTTACACATGAGAATAAGGGACTAACACTTCTCCAATCTACATCTTCTCACATCAATGTTACATTATGAGGTTGTGATGAATATTTAGGATAGGAGGAATAGATAAGAGGCCTATAATGGCACTATTTTAATATACTAACTCACTCAACCTTGACACTTCATAAAACACTTCACATTTAATGCAAGAAGAAGCTTTCCAACTAAAATAGGTGAGATAATGAAATAGTAATTCTAAAGAAACAACAAGTCATTACTAAACAAAATTAATCATATAAGTAAAAAAACTATGAATAGTCATGGAAGAGTTAAAAAATAATATTCCTATTAATCAAATAGTATGCAAATTAGCAGGTCTTTATCATATGCAAGTGAAGCATAGTTTACAAAGGCCAAAATGGCTAGTTCTTATAGAACTTGAGAGAGAAAGGAGAAGAGAGAAGCCCAAATGTCATAAATACACTTTTCATGCTGAGATAATGAGTTAATTATGCATGGTAATATAGTGTGGAATATACCATACAATATCAAGAAGTACAAGTGTCCATATAAGGCATAAAGTTCATGAAAAGTGGTATGAAACTCCTTATTTTGGCTCAAAAAACTACCTTCATCATCCACATATATTTGAACATCCCAAAAATAACTAGGGATATGTATGATGATTTTAATAATATTTAAGGATTTAATACATTCCTCTCCATGTATTGGTTATATTTTTGGTCATTTGGCATCATCTAGAAATGAGTTATCACCATCTACAGTTTAAAAAACTCTTCTTTCATGCACCCTGCACACTTGGCCTCCAAAAAGGAATCATTTTTTTATGAAAATTAATTAAAATTAGTGGATTAAACTTTTAAATACCTTAAATGGTCTTATATTAATTATTCACACCTTAAAATTAGCTCACTTGAAGTTTTTCACACTTCTCACTAGCTTGGTCACTATGCCATTTTTGACTGTCTGAGATGAATTTTTTGTAAGCACACTTAATATTTATTAATGAAAATTAAATGTCCACAAATATTTATAATATATATATATATATATATATATATATATATATATATATATATATATATATATATATATATATATATATTCCTCCCAAACTTGTTTTCATCCCTTAAAAGTCCCTATAATCTGCATAATGCATAAAACAATCAAAAATACCCTACATATACCTTGTTCACATAGGTATGAAACACCTCAAGTGGATGGAAATGGTATCTAGAGAGTCCTCTATATGATCCAAAAATTTCCCAAGACATTATTATTTGTTTGGATTCATCTCTAGCCTTGTTTTCCTAATCAGGTCCTTGTAAGGGCTTAATAAGGGTTTTGATCAGTTTTACCCTGTTAAGGCTTATTCATGAAAACTTAACATTAAAATCTCAACTAAATAACATATAATGATTTTTTAGGAACCTATATAACTCATTGTATATCCTTTTATCTCCATGAAATTTACAAATGGAGATGCAAGCACTTAAAATTGTCCTATCGAGCTCATTTCTCCTTTTCATGTCAGCCTAGTATTGTCTCCAAGCTCAAATTGAACTCCTCATGTTTCTTATGAAAATTGAGTAATTTAACACACCTTTAAAAACCCTACCATGCTTATCAAATGGATTATAATTAATATCCAATGCTATAAATGTAAGTGACTTCCCATTTGGCCTTAGGCTTAAACCTTACCTAATAGGTCTGACTTTAACCCTTGCGATCTAGGCCATCCAATTGGGAATATTTTAATTCCACCATATTTAAAAAAAATTTAGTTACCCCATAAGCATTCTTCAAAAAATTATAATGATCACTCCATACTATAAATTAAATTGGTTCTCCAATTGGCTTTAGGCCTAAACAATGTTTGATAGGCCTACTTACAAACCTAAGGGTTTGGGATACCTTGTTGAGTTTCACCCTTTTTTTTAAGGTTAGTCATGTTTTTGTTTATGTATTATTCAACTCCACACACCTCTCCTCAATTTCCAAACAAATTTTAGTATGCCCTTCTATCTTCAATCCCCAAGACTGTAGGGTTTGCAACCTAAGGAAGTACCCTCTATCGAAGACAAAATAGAGGGTACTTACCCTATTCTATAAAAAAAAATTAAAACTTTTATGGGATTAATAAATTCATATATATTCACTCCAGAATATTTTATCCCTTTATCAAGTCATTTTTCCCCCAAACCTCTTCAAATTTCAGGGCAGACTTCTTAGAGAAAGGACTATATGCAGGGTTTTATTTAGTGGATTGTACATTACCTAATTATATCCCTTTATTTGATTTATTTGAATATTATTTGGACCTATTTATTTAATTTATATCATTATTAATGTTTCCTAGGTCTATTGTATCACTTTAACTCTTCATATACCCCCTTCCATACTTGATTAGTCAAGATAGTATTCCATCTCTCACTATGGTTTGTGTCTTAGGGAGGGACCTATAGGTGACCACCCATGTTTTAATATTGGGTAAGTGTATTAATATCCTCTCAAGGTGTATCTAGTTATACCAATTCATTTTCCATACTTTAACACTATTTTTCTCTAGACTACTATCTGTCTACAGTCAATTATAACTGACTGTGTTGAAGCCATTTAGACCCTACCTATAGGTGCAAATCACCTTTTTAGAGTTTCTTACCTTGATATATGGTACTATTAAACATTTAATACCACCTCATAGTTATTTTATTCATATATACCATGCATTTTCCATGTCAAAACTTAGACAATTCATCAACTAAGTCACTGTCAACTGTAGGTGGGTGTTTAGGCTATTTCTACAGACTGTAGGTGTGTATAGGAAGCAAAACACAATGTATCATTATGATTAAGTGTATTTTAGTTAATAATTACTCCATTAAACTATTTTTAACTCATATAAAATTATTACATGGTTTAGGATACCAAATTGGAGCACAAAGGTCCCTGGAAGCTTCCAATCCTGTAGATAATAGTGAAGCAATTCAGTGTCTAAATGGCAACTTTGGGGCCTCCAATAACCATCTTCCACTAATCCTCTTGACTTAATTCTTTGAAATTATCTTTTATATTATATATGATACAATTTTAAGTCACATATATGCCTAAAAAATCTTAGAAACATTATTTAATGACCCTCACAAAAATAGTTTAGGCCTTTGTCTTGTGCTTTTAGGGAAAGAAGCCATGAACTAGTCACTTGCCCTTTAAAGGCAATTTACACCTTCATTTACCCATTTTAAATTTAAAATAGATATGATATGATAAAACAATACAATATAAATTTAAATAAGTCTTTTTCATGTTCCAAATTCCTCCATTGAGAGTTTTCTATCCTCTGTTAGGACAACCTATAGGTGGGCATTCTAGTATATAGGTAGTAAGGCACCTTTAAGCAGTAAGCATGATCTTGTGAGTTTAAAAAGTGTTTGTAAATTTTAAAAGAGTTTAAAATATAAATTTTTCACTTTAAAAACCTTTATAATCTTAAAAATCCTTTCAACGTATTTGGCTTCCATGGAGGCACCTGTAGGTGCATATTGAGTTGTATGTAAGTAGTGAATCATGAAATATGAACCATACTCTTGGAATCTACCTTAATAGTTATTTTATTTCCCCTTAATTTATCCAAATTAATAATTATGATGTTTTATATATTTAAAAATTATCACACTCCTCATGACAATGTTTACTTTCCTATAGGTAGCTATAGTCGTAATTAATGGCAGAAGGTGGTGTGAGTGATTGTATTGGCTGACTGCCACAATACCTTACTCACTTGGAAAATTAGATAACCAAATAATGATATAATAAGATGTTTCATAGATTTTTTAACTTCATCATACCTCTATGAAAATGTTATATAGGCTCCATACATGTGCTTCATCATGATTACAAGTAAACAGTGAGCAAAAGTTGATTGTATGGTGTTCATGATTGCACCCTCATAAAGCATTGCCTTGAATAATGAGATTGAAAGTTAAAGGGAATAAATATCACATTTAAAACATGAAATATACCTATCATAACCATCTAAATTTATTTTCAAATCATGAAGATCTATAAATGGTAGAAAATTGGCATGTCATCCCAAATGAGAGTAGTCTGCAAACTTGAGATGATTTATTCCCTAAAACACCATGAAAAATAAATAAAAGAATTTATATAATATAATAAGAGATAAAAAATCATCTATAATCAACCTTAGTAACTATTTTTTATGTACTTGTCCAAAATGGAGCAAAACCTATAGGGTGCATAGATTAGCAGGTAGAAAAACATAGTCATCTTGTAAAGGATGGTTCATAAATCATGGTTGAAAAATATTGGAAATTTTGTTTTTTAAATGGATATATATTATTTTAATACCACATCTCAAATTTTTTATTTGAAACCTCTTCCACTAACCATACCAAACATGAACATGTTGATCACTTTTGCATGTTTAGAGGGGCAAAAAAGGAGTAGAATGGTTTTGAGCCTTTTTTAGAAATTAAAAACCATGTCAAGAACTTATATTAGTGTGAGTAATATTAATATATGTTACATTACCTTATCCCATATGTCACCTTTCCCCATGGGCCATAAAAATGCCAAACTCTTCTCTTTTCCCAAAAAAATTACTCATTCTTCTGAAGAACTTATCACTTTTAGTTATGAACAATTGATTAAGGCATAGTAAGACACATTTCATGTTACATCACCATTATTACACCTTCACACTTCCATAGGATGTTTTAAAACTCATTAAATTCCCCATTTTGACCCTAAAATGACTTAAAATGATATAAGGACTAAAATGACTAATAACCAAGGCTAGTATAACATGAAATCACACTAAATGACCTATAATACATATATATTAGACCAATTAACCACCTAAAACTCAATTTTTTACCTATATGGGTCCCAATTTGACCTGAAAGGTCAAATTTTGTCAGCAAATAGTTCCTAACATAGTTGGCTTTATGGCAGAAAGAAATCTAAGTGAGTAGATTATTGGTGTTATATATCACATGTGCAAAGGTTTCAAGAGAAGTTTATCACATGGTTGGATTATCCTATGTGATGATAAAATATTATATAAATTTAATATCTTTCATCTAAGCATAGTAAAATTTATTGAGGTCCAAATTTTGCCTTCTAGGGAGATAGCGATGATCCCCATACTTAGTCTATTTTGTAAAAAAATTAAAAATCAAGACTAGATGCAGACCTAAAATTTCAAGGGAGATTGTAAAATGAATATATATGGTGCATATTAAATAAAATTATTCAAATGGTTCATTGGTTAATGAATTTAAATATCAATCTCCTTATAAAAGGATCAATGGAGTGTGTTTGTTCCAAGGTGTCAGGAAGTAGCAAGATGAGGACAAGAGTTCAGAGTTTAACATCAAGCAAAGATATAGATTGACATTATTCCAAGATATAATGGTTTATGGTAGTAATTAAAAATATATATCAATGGTGCACATTGATTGAGATGTTTTCAAGGTGTCCAATGTTTAACACAGTTAAAAATCAAGCTACGTATAGGAGATCAACAGACCGCACTAAGTCAAATAGTCAAGATGAAGATCTAATGATGAGTGATGAAAAGTAAAGGTTGAGTTACTTATAATTAGATCAATGGTTCATGTTTAATATAATAATATATTTCATGAGATGCAATCAAAGTTACCGAAGTTTATTTATGACCATTTGCATTTGAACATTTGAATTTAATAAAGGAAAAACCAATGCTCTATATTTTGGCTATAACATTTGATCCAAGATGAATTTTATCTTAGTGTGAAAATATAACTTTTAGAGGAATCCAAGGTGAATCTATAAATATATATTTTTAAATTTTAAAGTGTGTGCATTCAAATATATTGAGTTTCTAAGTTGACTATGTGTTCGTGCATGTTCTACAAGTGACTCAAGAAGGATAATTGAGCTTGTCTTGATGTTATTTCGAAGTTTAATGATGACTTAGATATTGGAGAGTGTTTTGTACTCCATGAGGATAATATATGTGGATTTTTTAGGTGTGATCAATCTATATTTAGTGTGAATAATTCTTAAAAAATTGATTTTTTGTTCATTCATGATGTTCCTGTGAACAAGGTCATTGTTTGAGTTGGTTGAACATATGCAGAGGTGAGTAGAGATGACTATGATAATTTGAGGATGTTGAATGTGTCATGTGGAGTGTACCTAGGCAATTTAAATTAGTTCTATGATCTTATTTTACTTTATGAAATGTAAAATGGGTGAATAGGTCTCCATGAGACCTATAAGAGCTACAAGGGCCTTATTGAAAGGTGTAGTTGCTTAAGGGTGACCCATAGATGTTATGGATTACATATGATTTTTTTTTTGAGTTGTTTCTTGATATGAGAGATGCTTTATGGGTTAAGGCATGCCTAATGGCTGACCAAGGTGATGATAATCATGAATTCTCTATGAATAGTGAAACCAAAGATGAGGGTTTTTAGATTTGAGAGAAGCTTGTGTGTATGGTTTAGAGAAAAGTGTTGAGAGGTGAAGGAGAGTAAGTGTGCTCAATGGATGGTTTGTTAAGTAGATTAGATTGAGGTCTATGTGTATGACAAGTTGATCATGTTATTAATGTGGTGATAGAGTTATTATTGAGAAGGTGAAGAGTGATAATTAGATGTCCATCATTAGCTATTGAAGGCATCAGTTCAAAGGTGAAGTTGTTCATAGGTGTTTTTATTAGTGCTCAACATCTAGGGAATTTCAACCTCTTTACAAGGTGAAACTTTATAAAGGTCTAGTTGTTGTGGCTACTCAGCTAGACAGGTGTAGAAGCTCCTTGTGGGATTGTAGTCTCACTAATGTAATGGATGGTAGTTCATTGTTTAATTATTGATGGTCTAATTTGGTTCTTTTTATTATAGGCTAGTAGTCCAATTACAGGTTCCAGTGGGTTTTCTACCCCAAGAGGGTTTCTCACATATGTGATGTGTTATATGCTTGATCTTGCATTATATTTCTTTTCCATTTTTGTGAATGATGTGTATGCTTCATGAATTCTTGTGGTAACTAATTAAGATTTTTGAAAGGTTTGAAATTGAAGATTGGATTATCTAGGCTCATTGATTCACCCCCATCTCAATGATTGTACCTCTAAACTTATAATTTAAAGTACCTTTAGGAACTTACATGTAGTGAAGGTAGAAAGAATACATGGAGACAAATTAGGTTCCTTTATGCAATAATGATGATGTGGAGGCTGAGTCTAACCATAGTCAGTGGGGCTTCAATCATGGAATTTTATCCTTAGATGCATGGCATTCAAATACTTAGCTCCTTACCTCCACATAACTATATGTTCATATTAGAATGGCACTTATAGGTAAGGAAGCATGTCCTTAAAGATGGCAGAGAGTGGTTATCAAACTTAGAATAGGTTATAGGAGGATGTAAAACCAAAAATATCCCTCTCCTTACTAAGAATATACCCACAATCCCTTCGAATACATGTAGGCCAAGTGGTGAATTAATACTTTCAACCTTGTTTTAGCCTCAATGCACAAAACCTAGCATATAGGTCATAAAAATGAGAGGAGGTTATGAACATCCTATTTACACAATAAAACTATAATGATGCCACTAGAAATATACTAGTTTGAATATAATGTTCAAGGTTTTTAATATTTCAAAAATCTCCTAATTTTTTTTTAAACCCCCCAAAAAACCTCACAAAACACTCAATATTTCAAAATAAATCTAACATCATAATAACCAAACATACAATCATCAAGGTGGCTTTCATACCATATCAAGGTTGAGTTTAGGATATGAATATGTCAAAAGCACAAGTTGAGTGATTACACAAACCAAGCAGGTGCATACCACAAAATATCTAAAAGAAAAATGAAACAACAATGTAAGAATATTTCATAAGATAAGATAGGAGCCAAAATCCAAACTTCCAATAACAAAACTCACAACTATGATAATTACAAATAAGAAAGTGTTAAGTAACTCCTCACAAAATGTGGTCAATAGGCCCAAAAAATATAATTTTAATTCATTCATAAAAGGTGGTCAATAGGGCCAATAATAGAGGATTGATTCCCATACCCAAAATAGTCAGTTAAGGGAGTTACTTCCTAGCCATTCGGTCAACTTGCACACATAAAAACAATTCTCCATGAAATAAGGAAAACTCTGAGTGAGGTAAAAACTCCCATAATAAATAAGTATGGAAAAAAGGAAACCCCTACTCTAATAGCAGGATGATTTGCTTTTAATTCTAGTTCTTTATGTTGACAATATTTTGATCACTGGGAGCTCTTCCTCATCCATTGTAATGGTGAAAGAATTTCTTCGTGATAAATTTTACATGACAAATTTTCCATGAAAAATTTGGGCTTGTTACATTACTTCTTTAGGATCCATATTTCTCATTCTAACTTGGGGATTACTATTACACAACCCAAGTATACTCTCAACTTACTTTTTTGGTTTCACATGGTTGATTTTAAGCCAACTCAGACCCCCTTTCTATCTGAAGTCAAGTTTGAGGTAGATTGTACTTCATTATTTGTTGATGTTATCTTGTATTGATAACTAATCAAAAACTTTATCTCCTTGACACATACCAGACCTCACATATCATATGCAGTGGGTCTAGTCTCTATATTCATGTTGGAACCCCATGAACTACACTTGAAAGTAGTTAAAAATACTTTGCACTGCATTTAGGTCACACATAGATTTGGGATTCATTACAGAGCTAGCATTAACATCAACTTGATTGACTATATTGATTTAGACTAGGTTGGAAATATTTAGAATTATAAGTCCACTTCAGGTTATAGTTTATCCATTGGTTCAAAACCAATGAGTTGGTCAAGAAAAAATAAGAATGTTATTATTTTATCATCTATTGAGGTAGAATATAGAGGGGATATCAATGTTTCCACTAAGTCTACTTGGCTTTAAGGGATTCTCACAAATTTTGGTATCTTGTTCAGATGACCTAAAGTCATCTACTACAATAACTAGAGTACTACTTATATTTATAGGAATCTAATCCATCATCAATGGACCAAACACATAGAGATTCGCATGCAATTCATTAGAGAGATCATCCATTGGTAGATCATTGATCTAAGATATTTCCAAATGATAGAGCAATTAACTGACATCTTCACTTGTGAGCTCTTCTTGTGGTTTGGGATACTACAACATCAACTTTTTTTCGGGAGGAGGATTTTATTCCTCTTCTTATTTTCTCTCTTTTAGGGGGACTTTTTCTTACAATATTTCTCTTTTTCTCTACTTTATGAGAGATTGATATTTACATGGGTACCTCATTAGGGCATGTTACTGGGCCCATTTATTTTACCCACCTAAGATATATTTAAAGGTGGGTGTTAGTGTAGGATATTATTTTACTTTAATTATATATTTTGGTTATTATTACACATGTTTAATATTACTTAGGTATACTTGTCATAAGGAGTTACATTTGGTAGCTCTACTCTAGCTAGTGTGAGTTACTCCTTTGACCAATTTTTCTAGGGATGGAGTTACTTTATTATCATAGGGATTTGACCACTATTATATGGATATTTACACATTAACTCTCTTATTTTTACATATTTATTATTGATCTATTTAACTAGTGTGGATTAAATCTCATTCATGCAACATTTCTCACATTCATTTATTGCTCACAACAACACTTATGAATTTGCTTGTCTCTTTCTTGTGAACCATACATTATGTTGATATATATATCCTTGAGAATACTCAATTAGTGGAAACTTCAATAGTTTAGTATACCTTGTCTATAGTGGGATCCATAACATGTGATCTCTTGGGTAGTTGGCAATTCTCAAATAAATGCAACTAGACAGATTGCATTCTGATGTATGAACACATTGTCATAGACACATAAGAAGAAATAAAAATTGATTGTGATATCTAAATATGTGAAATATGAGATTAAAATTCATTAAATACAAGAAATAAAATGGATGGGACTTCAATCCTAATGATAAATATAAATTGTTAGTAAGTAGGAAGAAAGCCACAACCAATGGTCAGAAGAATAAATAGGAAGAGTTAAATATCTAATAAGGTCAACAAAAATCTATGAGTGGGTGAAGACATGAAAAACACCAAATTATTATTCATTTTCTTAATTTATCACAAATATATTGAGATATCTAACACAACTAGCATAAAAAGAAAACTACACACACCTATTTAAATGTTAAAATAGACATTTAGTGAAAAGAGACATGAAAATATCAATGATTCTCTTAGGAGGGATATAAAACAAAAATATTACCATTGAAAAGGTATGGATTTAGTAATAAAATGAATTTAAAAAGAAAACTATGACAATATACTACTGCGAAAAAGGTAACATTTTAACAATGTGTTTGGTTAGTCTTTTCCTAGTTGATTTCATGGTTGCATACAATCTTTGAATTATCACCATGGTTATTCATTATGATATTGTTTGATTTAAGTTCCCTTGTTGAAGGATGAAACCAAGTTTTTTTTTTTTTGGGTCTGGTCTTTTATATTAACAACTTCCCTTATGGATTCATAATTTTTTTTAAATATTGGTTGGAATATTTTTAACTTATAGTATTGTTTTTATTCTTATTTTGTTTATTTTCCATTCTCTATGATTTATTTGGGTAGGTTAAGGGAGAATAAGATTAGGTATTGCATCTAGTAGTTATGTTGGGTTCACTGATATTCTTTGCTACTTAGCATAGAGGCTTCCACCAAGGAGTGAGAGAGGTTTTTAAGTCTTAGATTAGTTTTTTTGGGGGACATTATCTTCCATAGGGTGAGATATCACCACTAATTGAAACCTAATTCTTATTTTGCATGTGCTACATGCCTTTATAACACTCAAATATAAATTTGATGTGGGCTCCTATGTTCATTGTAATACTTTCCCACCTTGAACATTTAATTGGTTTCTTTTAGTTCCATTTGACCTTTATTATCTTGCTTATGCTTTGTTGAATGGGATACAATCCCTTTCTATTTACTAGCCTTGAGCCATTATTTTAACTATTAAACCCATATAAGACCATTTCTCTCACTCACTTATTTTAATAAGTCAAAATTACATGAAATTAAAGGATGCCTTATAATTAGTTTTGACTATAAGGTTGGGTTATAACATGGCACCAAATCATCTCCTCATTCAGTATTCTTTTGCATGTTGGAAACCCAACCAATGAGTAGGAAACTTTATTGTTACAGAACATGTCCTCCAACTTGAATTTCTATATTTATGACATTATTAAATGATGAATATGAGGAAATGAGAGGTTTTAAGGAAGACAAGGTGCATAAGAGAGAACATAAATGGACATATATTTTAAAAGGGATGTAGAAGAGATAGAAAAAAGTGGAAAGAAAGAAGAGGAGTGATTAAAAATAGTTAGAAGGTAGTTTTATATCACAGTTACAAGGGAGGATATTTTTTAGAGAAGTAAAGGAATAATATTTTTAATAAATTATGTTAATTCATAGGATGAAAGTAGGTTAAATTTAAAATGAATTAGAAATTGTAGACATGAATCATTCATTTCAAGGGTACACATCCTTTGTGCCTAACTTATCAATAGAAATAAGAAGAAATAGTGTAAAATTTAGAAAAGATAGTACATGGTTTGACTCTTTTCAAGATAAATTTGAAAAATATAGTGAATACACTAAGAAAGTGTTAGATAGGAAGAAATTGATTGAGGTTAGATTTTAGGTTGCAATAAATTTAAAGATATTAGTAAATACTAGTTCACACTAACCACTAGTTTTAAGTGTGAACACAAGAATTGTGGCTGTCAATGTACTAGTTTTTTTCACTTTAACACTGTATCATGGGTATACTGACCCCAATAAATATTTATTAACCTATAAAATGAAATGGTAAGTTAAAAATGTAACTAATATTATGCAAAGAAGTGAGAGCTCATAGGAACCTTAACAGGAATAAATCTAGAGTTCATATATATAAGGGATGTTACCAAGCTAAGCTTTCAAGATGTCAAAGACCACTTGATAGAATAATTAAAAATGAATAAATGTAAAAATAATACAATATTTGAAGTAAATTTTTCAAAAATATGGAGAATCAGTATGGGACTATGCTCATAAGTTCTCTAATGTAATGAACATAGTGGTTTTTCTATTTCAAGATTAGATAAGGTCACATGGTTTGTATAGGTTATATAACCTTGGATTAGGTTTTCCATGCCTCAAATCTAATTCACTTGTAATCCCAATGCTAGAGTAGTTATAGTCTGGGCTAAGTAGATAAAAGACAATGGAGAAAGTCCACGGTCTACTATGAAATTTGGCACAACATTAGATGTTATTTTACATAAAATGGATGAGCTACATGAAAGTAATAATCCCATGTTAGGATTTTGGTTTATAGAGTGCAGAAAAGAGAGGCACCATAGGAATTATTACCCAAAAGTTAAAAAATAATTTTGAGAGAACTATCAGGTTGTAGGACATCTGAATGTGAAATTTCATCTCTTACAACAGTATACATAATAATCATAGATTGTATACTATAATTTATATAAATTAAATAATAATGATGATAAAAACTATATCACCAATAATTAAATGAATATATCACTAATACTGTCTTCGTAGTACTTACGTAATAGATAACTATTGAGAAACCTAGGTCTTGAAGCCCATATTTAAAAATGACCACTATGACTCAGTATTAGCCTTAGAGATTTTTAGGATGGACACCATACTCTCCACAATACTAAATAGGATGGATTTTACTATTTAATCAATATCAGTAGTCATGGAACACTATTTAACCTTAACAATAGCTGATAGGATGGATCTCATCTTCTCCCCAAGGGTCATATGGGGATATGATATTCAAATGTAACAAGGGTGGGGTTCGTTGAAATGATAAGGAGGATATGATAGTTTATAACAACAAGGTTAGGTTTTCCAATAGAGATAAATGGGATACAAAGGAGGCTATTTAGGTAGATACCAAATAGTTAATTATAGATAAGATGAATGACAAGGGTGTCAACTGATTATTTGCTACTTATGGGGGGAATACAACCACTTTGTATAAAAAATTTTGACAAATCCTTAGAGGCAGATGTACTAATTTTATTTTAGAGTTTTGAGACAACACCACATTAAATATTTTATAATATTATAAAAATAGAGAAAAGAGAAGTCTATGCAATATGTAAACATGGTAAATTTGTACCCAAGGTATCCTACGTACATACAAGAAGTCACTCAGTGACAACATACAAAACAAAGATTTACACCCTTGGATATATCATAGGATACAAAATTAGAAAGGTTCAACAAGATATATATCCTAATCTTGTGAAGGAAAAGGGTTTGATGTATCATTAGTTTAGGTTATACATAACTTACAGTATAAGAGTATGTCAGAGGAAGTCACCATAGTCATTGATGCATGGATATATGGTTAAATCATGTGCATTATGATGTAGAATGGAGTAGTTATGAATTTGATAGATCTACTCAATTTGTTAATCACTCTAAAAAATGAGGTATCTCATATAACATCATAAATATATTACATAATTTGTTATAATGTGCATATATAGGTTAACATCATACTGATAAATTAGTTTGGTATGTGAAGACTCAGAAACCTTTAGATGTCAAATCATGGATTGATATTAAATTGGTAGGATCTGAAGTCCCAAATTTTGTATTTTATTTTGGAAGAATATTCAATATGATACCTCGGTCCATATGGGAAGCTATTAGACAATTGAATCTTAGTTATAGTTCAGTAATGCTAAGACTTGAAAACTACAGAAGGGTAAAACCTATTGTTCATTCAGAGTATGTGGAAATCAAATTTGCATACATAATTTTTTCATTTCATTTAATTATGAGTTGAATGTCACCACTTTAACATGGTGTGAAGTTCATAGGCTGATTTAAATACACTAGGATGATGCTTTCTAATTATTGTCAATTTGATAGTGGTAATTTTTTATTTAGAAGATAGTGTCTTTAAATGCATATTTAAAAATGTGTATATGTTTGGTCTTTGTAGGATGTAGAACCTAGATACTAGATACATGTATTTAACCATGCTTTAGTGCTTATTCCAACAACATGGTCTAAACACCAATAATGTAGAAGGGAAACTAAGAATTGGCTACATATTCAACAAGACTTTATTCAAACATTTTATTTAAAGATGAGAACCCATTAATACACCAAGCCCTTTATAAGATTAATATATTCTTATTCCATGGTTGAGATAAGTATATTAGTAGTGCACAAGACTTTTCTTCATAGGAGGAAGTAGCTAAAGACTTGAATGCAGCTCTACAAAATAATAAGGAGAGTAAATAGAAAGAGCAATTTTTGATAAAGCATTGCAATAGAATAACCAATTAGGGGGAATAGGTTTATTACAATGAAAGTGATGAGGATTTTTATTTGAAGGGATTTTTTTAACCTAATCAAGAAATGGATGAGCTTAGATACAAGATCATTGATCAAACTGAAAATCATCACCTATGAAATATTAATATTTAGGAGCAAGAAGGATAGATAACATTGCAAGACTTAATTCCAAGTGACTTCAAAAAAAAATATGAGGATCGATTTAAAAATTAGTAAATAATATTGGGATATATTTGGCACCAAAATTTATGACTTTAGGTGACTACTAGATGCAGAATGAGATTTTAAGACTACAACTACTACGAGATTATCAGGATGTATTTCCAAAAAAGTTTGTAGAAGTAAAATGTGTAGACCCTTGATTGGGTGAGATGCACATAGAGATAAAAGAGTGTGTGTGGCATATGAAAAATTGGCCATTTATATTAAACTCTGACATGAAGCTGAAGGTAAAGGCTAAACTGGATCGGATATAAGAAGTAGGCATTATCTATCTAGTGTACAAAATAAACTACGCTAGACCAATGGTGGTGCATCCTAAAAATACTAGATATATCAGAGTATGTTGGGACTACCATGTGCTAAAATATGTTTTCATCAATGATCCATTCACATATGAATTCCTAGATTTAGTCGTAAGACATGAAGCATATTCTTTTACAAATGGGTTTAGTAGCTACCATCATATACCAATACAATAGAAGATCAAGCTAAAACCACATTTTCAATGGAATGGGGTTATTTTTAAAAAAAGGTAATGCTTTTTGTCTTGAAAAATTTTCTTGTTATGATCTCTAGGATTATGGTCACTACATTTAAAGACTTCATATATGATTTCATATAAGTCTATCTAGATGATCAATAATTTTTAAAAAAATTAAAGGAACACCTATCCAAGCTAAAACTGATGTTGGAATGCTATCAAGCTCTACATATTTCACTAAACCTAAAGAAGTGCTTGTTCTTTACACTTTTGGTATCCTTTTGGGTCATATAATATGTAGTAATGGGATTTTGGTCTATCAAGCCAAAATTAAAGTTATTGTGGGTATGCCACCTCCTACCAGCTTTATAGAGGTGATAATTCTTGGGTCATATATGATACTATAGTAAATTCATAAAATTCTACACAACTATATTTACTCTCATGGAGAATCTACTATGCAAGGACACCAGTTTTGAATGGACTAATGAGTACCATAGAACATTTATTGATATAAATCATAGGTTGGTAATAACTCCCATATTGGTCTTTCTTGACTAGAGAAAACATTTCATGTTCATGTAGATGCTTTAGGAACTACATTAAGAGTTATTATAGCATAGTCAAGGGATGAAGGATTAGACAATCTCATTAATTTCATAAGTTGAAAACTTTCAGCTACAAAAAAATTACACAACTATAGAATAAGAAG
This sequence comes from Torreya grandis, assembly GCA_037957365.1. Classification (NCBI taxonomy): domain Eukaryota; kingdom Viridiplantae; phylum Streptophyta; class Pinopsida; order Cupressales; family Taxaceae; genus Torreya; species Torreya grandis. The sequence goes on along the minus strand of JARHVA010000053.1, from coordinate 1,439,780 downwards.
CTCTGGCAATGGTGTTCATATTCCATAAGTTCAGACATTGCCTTTTAGTAACACCATTTTAACTTTTTAGTAATCACCAAGCTCTAAAATATCTAGTAAATAAGCCCATGTTAAGAGGGAGGATATCTAGGTGGCTAATGTTATATCAATAATTTTAGTTCATAATCAATGTGAATCCTAGGAGATAAAATGTGGGGCTAGACCATATGACCTAAATGCATAATGGAGAGGAACGTGAAGAACTTTAAGTTAAATCACTAGATGCTCATTTATTTTGATTTTATGCAATCCCAAAAAACATGGAAGGCATACCTGATTTATTTAAACAAAGAATTTTCTTATGCACTATGTGGAAAGGGAGAAAAATTAGTTTGATCACAAGAGCCATTTCATTCAACATCATTAATGGTTTTCTATACAAAATGGGCAAAGATGACATATTTCACATTGTAGCTTTAGATCATGAGTGACCATAACCTTTTCAAGAGGCACATCAACAAATCACATGTGAGAATTTCATAGGAGAGTCCACTACAATGAAGATATTGTAAAGTGGCCTATAGTGGCCTACTCTATTTTTAGATTCACATTGAGTAGTAAAACACTGTGACATATATCAACAAGAGGGAAGGCCTAATCATAGAGATGAATTTTTGTTAAACCCCATGTTGGTTGAGAAACCTTCTTAACAATGGTTAATTATATTTATAGGACCAATCAATATATCTAATAAAGCTAGTCATAAAATATACATAAATACTCTGATAGATTACTTTAATGAATGGGTATAAATTGTTATGACACCAAGCTATAGTGTTAAGGACAGCCAAATGTATGAGAATATTATAACCATATTTGGATGTCAAGTCAAAAAATTTAGTGATAGAGGAATGCATTTCATCAATAGTACCATCAAGATTCTGACATAGGATTTTATGATATCACACCACAAAAACACAACATATCACCCTTAATCTAATGGGTAGGAAAAATCATCAAATTAAGTCCTTGCAAAGATGCTCACAAAAATATGCAACGTGCAAAAATATGATTGTGAGAATTGAATTATTGTGATCCTATGTGTGTATAGGATAAACTATAAGTGTTTTGTAGGTTTTACTCTATTTCATTTAGTTTATGGATTAGAAACATTTAGGCCAATGGAATATATAATCCCTAGTCTATGAATTGTAATGAGCATGCAACTAGGAGATCAAGACTCTATTCAAGAAATACTAATGGTTTTAAATCATATGGAAGAAACTAGGAAAATAATACAATGGGAATAGGAATTTAGAAATAAAATTAAAAAAGTGTGGCATGATCACAATCTATGATCCAAATACTTTTCCTAAAACAAGGAATACTACTATATGATATCAGATTTTGGGTATTTCTAGGTAAGTTGTGTATCTAATGGAAAGGACCTTAAATCATTCATGACATATTGTATCAAGGAAAAATTGTGTTAAGAGACCTTCAAGTAACCATTCTTTTAGGATGTGTAAATGGATACAATCTTAAACCTTATCATCAATAATATCTATCAAATCTCCTATAAAATTCAAACCAAGTTGGAAAATTCAAAGCTATAGAGTGCAACAAGGAAAGAAAATCATAACATAATAAATGACATCATGCAAATTCAAATCGAGTGTCCTCAATTAATTCTATGAAAAAGGAGATAAAAATTAAATTATATATGAATGACAACCAACATCATTCAAAAATCCATTAATGATGACACACCTAAAAGGTTTCATCTTTCCTAAAGTAGATTGAGTGTCAAAAGTAAGGAATGTAAAATAAAGTAAATTTGATGAATGAAAAGATGATAAGTTACATAAATAACTACCACCATCATAATCAATTCCTCTAGACATCAAGGTGCCAATGTCAAATCATCAAAAACTAACTATAATTAATTCAGTAAGCATAACAGTGGGCAGATAGCTCAACACATTTAAAGTAACATTTTAGATGGATTCAAGATGGAAATTTTATATAAATAAGGTCATACAAAACACCATTTCATTACGCACCTTTATAAACAAGATCCCTATATGATTTGTGCCTAATTCACTCATTTATGCACAGATTATTTGCCTACACTAGAAATCAAATTTATCATTCGAACGATACCAAAACAACACCATGGATCACTTGTAAATTTTGATTCCCATTATAGATGCACAAAAGGAAGATATTGGGATTGTTATTGCACTTAAAAAATAATATATTATGATCTAGACTTGTTTTACTTCATTTACACAAAAAATATAATATATTCATTCCAAACTAACTAGTAGTAGTATAACTAGGTGCCCTAACATTAAAATATCACCTATGAGGAATAGATATAGAACAACTCATAAAATTGTCATCCTTTGGGCAACTTGATGAGGTGATGATGATACTTCTCAGTTCATAAACTTAGGTTGTTATTAATTTGTCACAAAACATGAAAAACTTTATCAACACAGCCATAATGGCACAAACAACATGAATACTTATGAGGGGTAAATTGTTGGCCCCTTATAAGACAAATAACCCATCAATCCATTCAGATAAATTGAAGAAATACATTATAGAATCTAGGTTTATCCCTATAAACTTTGTATAGGATGTTTTAGTGTGCATTCTCTTTGAATTCATCACAAAGAAGTTTTGACAAACCACCAAAAGTGTGAAGTATGCCACAAAAAAGTAATCAAAATAACTTATTGCATGATTAGACTCAATGAATATTTCAATTGTCCCAAATTTTTAGTCTCTGAACTCATCATGAATATTAATAATTTCATAAGTGGTATATCACAATCCTTATAATATGAATTCTTGGTATTACTTATCTTCTTCATCATGTGGAAGTCCCCTAATAGTCTCATCAATCTAGATGTCAACCCTACGATTGCATTCATAAACATTGTTTGGACTAAAACAAGGTAATATTATGAGTATTTGGGTAAACTCATCACATGGTGGGTGGAAATCTAGTGTCTTATCCTCTCACACCCTTGTGTGCTCACAGACATAATGTAGTATTTGGGGCAACACATTGCAATGACTAAGCTTTATGAGGGCATCCAAATCAAAGTCCATGAGCTCCCAAAGGCATCCATTACTTGTTTTCCATTATTCATTACTATATTGGATGCATAGGTAGAAGTTTTAGCATAAATATTTGATTTCTCGTTTAGTACCACCTCTATGAACTATACCTCCAAAGGTACAATAGACAATAACATAACTATAAATAGAGTCACAAACACTGCTTGAAGTAAAAATATCACCATCATAGACTACTATGGTAAAATGGAAGGCATTGGTCACATAGCATCACCACCTCCACCGAATAAGAATATGCATAGTACCAAGTCATGGACATATGATAATAATGTTCCATAGATCATTGTAGAATATGATCTAGCTCAACTCAGTGTTATAGGATAGGAAGTTTACAAATCTATGTTGGAGGACATGGGTACTGAGTTCTATAAGGAATAAGAATAAAATTTATTTTAATTCTATAAATTAGTGTGTACTTTTCAAGTTTAAAAAAATGTGTTGAATATTCTTCTAGTGGACATTCCCACACCTCCTATGTTGATAATTGTAGACACAATGGTAGAAGAGGAATAACACACACATAGGATGGTTATGATTTTTGAAGGACCACCAACCTTAGGGTCTTCAAGGGCATAGACAAGTCCAAAATTACAAAGAATTCCACAACAATCATTGGTGCATAAACCAAGCACCCATACTACACACCGGTTATCACCATATATCACAGAGCATATGGGTTCCTTTATCAAACCACACCCAATTAAGGAATATGATTTACATGAGGCTCAATTTCTATAATAGTATCCACAAGAGATGATAGGGCCTACAAGCAGATAAATAAGACTTTGATTCCTCTAGCTAGATATAAATAACTAGTACACATGTACACCATGTTTGAATCATCCCTTTCATCCTCTCTTTCATAGTTAAATTTATCTCCATATTATCTTACTCCTACACATGATCCATAAGTGAGTGCACAACTATAACCTAAGCATTCAACCACACAAGAAGATATTGTCGCATAGGAGTAAGTTGTTAAGGATAAACTTGAGTGGTAAAAGTTTTAAAAAGTAGATACTAATAAAGCCAAAAAATAGGAGTAAGAGAAGAGGAAGAAGGAGGAAAAATTCAAGGCTATCAAGGAGGAAGAGTAGATGAAGAGACAAGAGGAAGAAAAGAATAAACATGATGATAAAACTCTGAGGAAAGAGATAGAGTGGAAAATTCAAGAAGTGTTAAATTTTAGGAGTATCTCCCCAGTCAAATTGAGTTGGTCATTACCCTTCTCATTAAAAAAGAAGCATACAATAACGCCTACTAATAAATAGTGTGTAACCTACTCAATATCTACTTTGTACCATGCCAACCTAACAATGGTATAGGTTGTGAGGATAGAGATCCATTACCAATATCATAATTCATCTATATTTTTATTTTAACATGGTTAGACTCTTCTCCATATGACCTATCATCCACATGGTAATCCTCATCCATTGTCATTTCTAGTTTATTAGAAGATATTTTTTCTATTTATGGCCATTTTCATCCAGCTCCATGTGTTGATTTAGATTCTAACCTTTCATATAATTTATTTCATTTCTCTAACATGTATATATAGACTATTTTTCTATTTTTGGGATATTAAATAGTTAAATTTTTCCTTGATTTTTGTTGGGAACATGAACTTATCTTTCAAGATTTGAATTAATTTTCAAATCATTTGGAATTCATTTGTACAAGTTATGAAAATAGAAGAAACTATGTTGTCATTTTAAAAGGTCAAACCTGAGTTTTTATCTATTTTTTTGTTGGGTCGATGTGATGACATGTGTCACCATGTTATATTGTTATAAATTCAATCGTTTTTGACTTCTTATGACTAAATTGGGAAAACTTTATGGTGATGCAAGTTGTAAACTCTAACAAATGGCAAGTATACACCCTCTCATTTTAGGATTATTGGATAATTGATTAATGTATGATTCATAAGTCTTGTTTCTCAAAATAAGTCCTTTGGTGGAGTAGAATTAGGAACATGCAACCTAAAACCTTTCTAGAGGGGTTATCTTATGTATTTCTAAGGTATTTAACAATGCCCACTAACAAACACTAGAGATGGTTAATAGTTTTGTATTTTTAATTTCATAAATAAACTAAAAAATATGGGGTAATGCAAGGAAGTAAATAAAATCATATTTCCACTTGTTTATTTAGTTCTTAAATTAAACACTGAACAAGATTTATTACGAACAATCTAAAATTTCTGAAATATAGCATCCACTCAATTTTAAATAAATATAACACTAGAGTCTAAGGATGTAATAACACTATGAGTGAATTCCATTGACATAGCTTGATGAGATAATCTATTTTAGAAGATAGAAAAGCTCATCCATCTATCGAGATTTTTTAATGGTTGTTATTTTTCCAATAACAATTATTAGAATAACATAAGTTTGATTTATCCAACTCATAAAATAGTATATATATATCTTATTAGTGAAAATTTTAACTAAGAAATCACAAAGAATTTATCTAATTAAGAAAAGAAAACATAAACTCATAGAACATCCACATAGTGATATCTTTAAGCTTAAAAATTCAACAAAATTACTTACTAAATTATGTCTTCTATTCTAATTTTTAAAAAGGGCTGAAATAAAATATATATAATAAAAGATATGGAAAAAAACCACATCTTCAAATTACTTGCATATGATCCAAACTATCACTAAAAAAAACTATGTAAAACTTGAAAGTCTTATCATTTTTATCCAACTATCTCAAAATAGCACAAAAGAGTCACTACAACTTCAAACTTCTTGCATGGAGGAGAAACTTAAAGTCATTGGTTCTTTTCCTTTCAAGGCTTACATGGAAAGAATCCATTCACTCTAAATATGTCAATAATAGGCTTCTTATATTGGAATTTAATTTGTGTGATCAACTTTACATTGTAAAATAAGGGACCTTCCACATATTCATCCACAACATTCACCTTTTCCACTGTTTTGATTGCATATACCATAAATTCTAAAGTATGTTGGTTTCCTTTAATGGCCAAGACAATAGAGGAATAGATATAGAAATATATTTGAGAACAATAATGTAAAATCTCATATATCTTATTTTTGTACAATGTAAGCCATTAAAAGGCTTATGGGAGAGAAGTTGGTTATACATAACCAACTCACAGGTAACCAACCCATCAACCAACTAAAACATAAACAAATTAAAATAAATACTAATAAATCTAATTTGGATCATAAACCCAAAAAAATCCCCCTTGATCCAAATGGGTATATAAATATTGAAGCAATGAAATTTGAGTCATCCAAGTAGACTCTGTTACAACTGCAACTAGTACACTATGCATCCTGAACTAATCAACACCTTGATCATCCCCACACTAAAATAGAACAAGATCATGCTTTTTATAACTACATCGATCCTCACATAGAATCCATCCAATAAGTGATTACCCCAGTGCTATGTATGGCACATCTCTAACTGATGTCCAACAATTGTCAACATTTCCTATAGGCCTTTGCTCAACACTAACATTGTTAGCAACTCGATGTTGACTCATACCAGAACCAACAATGATTGATCAAAATCCAATATGCAATATCTTCTCCCCCTATCAGGTAATAAGTGAGAATCCATGTAGTAAATAAACCAAGTACAAACCACTAAAACTCTCCACATCAAAGATCATATCAACTCTAGATCTATGAAATCAAAATACATAAGCCAAAAAATAATACTACATCAAATCCCAATCTTGAGCCTAAAAACTCACACAAGATGGGTGTGTTACAATATTAGACTATATAGTCATCAAATACAGATAAAGAAACATCGTAGTCATCTCATCCATCAGAAGAATAGCCAGAAGAGGAACTAGAAGAGTGACCAAAGTGACTAGATTAACCAGCGGTGTTTTCTTCTACCTTCTATCAATGTTGGGAAGACCTCATTTTGGAGGGGCACTATGTAGAGAGGTGTCCTATTCTACCACAATTGTAGAATATTCTCTCACATATACTATAACTAGAGGAAGAATAGCCACATGAGTAAGAATGCTTGTGTTTTTGCTTGTGCTTGTGTCTATGTGAATGTTTGTGCTGTTGGGAGGAGGAGGATAAACCGGAAGCACACAATTTGATTACTAAAACCAAGCAACTTAATATGCGGAAATTAACCAGATTCACCAAGTAACTAGAATTCAGAATAACACAGCATATGAGAGACAATACCAAATTGTATTAACACTTTATACAGAAAAGAATACAATAAAGAAGATGCCACTTCTTCTCCACCACCTTACAGAGGTTTCCCACACCTCAAGTGAACAGTAATTCTTCTCCCCAAAGCTCTCCCTCTCGCAGGTCCCAACACCCAACTCAAATACAGAGTTGGTGTTCACCTCCCGTGCTCCACGCACACCACAAGTGCTCCACGCACTCCACAAGCACTCCACGTGCTCCACAAGTACTCAAGGTACTTCAAGTAGATCTCCCATGAATCTGCAACAACCTGCAATTCAACAGACCATACTTATGGAAGGAACTCCCTTGCCTTCCTCTTGCTCTATCCGAGTACACACCTGTACTCCAAGTAGATCCTGCCTGATACTGCTCCCTGTTGTGTTGCTGTCTATATGACCTTGCACACCTGCAAATCAAACAATGGTTCTATTCACCTGTGAACCTCGACCTTGCACACACATACACCTATAGATCAATGATCTTACTTAACATGTAGATCTCCTATATAGGCCATGCAACTGTGACCAAGATCCTACACTCTTGAAGAACCCAGCTGGCTCTCCAATCCAGCACCAACACACCTGGTACTGTGGCACTAAGAGGAACGCACCATAGCTCTACCTCACACACAGAAGGAGCTTATAATTATGCTCTCTTACTCCCTAGCACACTTTTCCAATACAACCATGAGTCTATTATATAGATCTCATCCAAACAATGATTAGACATCTAATTACCATAATTAGATCCGTAGCTATGAGTCTAAAATTAGCACTCATCATGCAAACTCTTGGTTCGTCAATCCACTGCCCGTAATTAACTCGCAGTCGAACCACACAGGCGACCGACGTCGGTCCCTGTCCGCCTGGGGTCGCCGACGCTGGCTGATATATGACCGACGTCGGTTGCATTCCTGTCTTACCCTACCGACGCCGGTTGGCCAGACCAACGCCAAACACTTCTGACACTCAGCAACTCATTCTGCAACCTCCACTCCATGTCTGCATCAGTGAAGCTTTTAGCTCCACAATCCTAACAATCTCCCACTTGGAGATAAATAGCTGCACTGTACCTGTACCTGTACTCCGTCTAATCTGTTTCCTGGTTTGTATCCCTCTTCAAGCTCCCACCTGAAGACATCCCACCACACATCCCGTGGTGTACCACTTGTCATCCGAGTAACCTGCCACATCCGAACCTACAAATACATGTAGTGAAGTCCTGACCCTGCATAGCAACACCTGCTGCCGGTCCCTCTCAGAAAACCTGAGAATCCACTTCCACGAATTGGCTCCTAACTCTCTGACAGCTCCCACTACATGGGAATACTCAGGTCTATACCAGACCTCATGTGATTTCGGACACTATACCTGTCCAGCCCTTAGTGTGCTCCGGCTCTGCATCTCGAACCTCGCCAACACCTGATTCACATCAGCTCCCACTCGAGACAAAATCAACCTGTGATCTCCATGTCTCCCATGTCAAAGAATTCCGCTGCTCCAAACTCCCCCTGACATGCCACTGAACTAATCTTACCCTTAGCTCAGCAAAACCCTATATGTACACCCCTGCTAGCTAGCATACTATCCACATACAGCAACAGAATGATGTCATGACTCATCATCCCCCTGGTAAGGCAAAACCACAGTAGTTACCCTGACATTGACTGAAGCCATGCTCCGTCCTCCACCTGTCAAAACCTGTACCACTGACCTGCAGCTCCACAAGACCATATACCTGGTCTTCCATCTCACGTATCCGTTCTCTCTATTCTTCTACTAAGGTATCCATTCGTCTCTGTGCTTTCATACCTGCTGGCAACTCTACCAAAACACACCTGTCTGGTTCTCCTCCAAGGAATCACATCCTCATCCATGCCAAGCTCACACCTGTTTCCTGGATCCTTCCTGCTCTACAATCAGCAACATGTATAAAGAAGAGGAACAATGAATTTGAGGGCCTACTTACGCCTTCAGTCCTCCGTATGGGTGTTTGAGACTCCTTGACAGCTTGCTGTCCACCCAAAATTCGTTACAGTGACTGACCTCGGTCACTCCACAGTCTGCATCCGACCGACGTCGGTTCCATGCGTCTGTACCTGACTACCAACCTGCCTGCACTGGTGTCCCTGCTGTCGACGTTGGTTCTCCTAACCGACATCGGTCTTACATACTACCGACGTCGGTCCCATGACCGACATTGGTCTTACCCTGCCCGACATCGCCGGCTTCGGTCTGCACATGACCGACATCGGCACCTGTCTGTTCGATGCCGGTTCCTCCTGATCGACATCGGTACCTGTGTTCACCTGTGAGTGATGACTTTTTACCCGCGAGCTTCTTTGAATCAAAATCCATGTCCAAACTGCCCTGCTCAGAAGTATCCAGCCACATCCACTGGGTTCTGTCCGCCATCTCCTCCATAAACACCAAGGCTTTCCAGTTCTTAAGCCTGTCAAATATATCTGTCTTCCGCTTAAGAACATGCATCTCCTTCCTGCTCATGTGACCAAGCCTACGAAGCCACGTCTCTGCAACAAAAGAAGAATCAGTAATATAAACAAGTAGATAAAGGATACCTGTTTTCTTACCACCAGCTAATTCAAGTGCATCCGCTGTGAGAGTTCTTGTGCATCTCTCATCACCCAATCTTTCTGAAGAAATTAGCCATATCTCCAAACCTGGGACCTGCATGACCTTCATCAACACCTGTGTGTTGGCCGCCTGCAATTTCAGCTTCACTTCCCCTTTGCCAATTCTTTGGCAAGGCTCACCAGCTCCTCTACCTGGAACTGCATGGAAAGAGGCAACCGAATCTTTTATCCAAGATTCAACTTTATCCAAGAAACCTGCAAACACATCCTGTGCAACAACCCCTGCTACATCTATATCTTCAGTTTCTTCATGCTGATCTGCTACCAACCAACAATAATCTTTTACCTGCTCTTTCTTTCCATAGGACCGTGAGTGACCATCTGTGCTTTTCAACTCCTCCATTCTTAGCTTACTTTGATCTGCTGTTGCTCTACTCCCACTCGATCAGAAACCCCTGAGAGTGCCCTGTAACCAAACACAAAACCTGCTTCCTCCAACCTTAGCTCTGATACCACTTGTTGGTATCAAGCTCAAGAACCTACAACCAAGGCTCTGATACCACTTGTTGGGAGGAGGAGGATAAACCGGAAGCACACAATTTGATTACTAAAACCAAGCAACTTAATATGCGGAAATTAACCAGATTCACCAAGTAACTAGAATTCAGAATAACACAGCATATGAGAGACAATACCAAATTGTATTAACACTTTATACAGAAAAGAATACAATAAAGAAGATGCCACTTCTTCTCCACCACCTTACAGAGGTTTCCCACACCTCAAGTGAACAGTAATTCTTCTCCCCAAAGCTCTCCCTCTCGCAGGTCCCAACACCCAACTCAAATACAGAGTTGGTGTTCACCTCCCGTGCTCCACGCACACCACAAGTGCTCCACGCACTCCACAAGCACTCCACGTGCTCCACAAGTACTCAAGGTACTTCAAGTAGATCTCCCATGAATCTGCAACAACCTGTAATTCAACAGACCATACTTATGGAAGGAACTCCCTTGCCTTCCTCTTGCTCTATCCGAGTACACACCTGTACTCCAAGTAGATCCTGCCTGATACTGCTCCCTGTTGTGTTGCTGTCTATATGACCTTGCACACCTGCAAATCAAACAATGGTTCTATTCACCTGTGAACCTCGACCTTGCACACACATACACCTGCAGATCAACGATCTTACTTACCATGTAGATCTCCTATATAGGCCATGCAACTGTGACCAAGATCCTACACTCTTGAAGAACCCAGCTGGCTCTCCAATCCAGCACCAACACACCTGGTACTGTGGCACTAGGAGGAACGCACCATAGCTCTACCTCACACACAGAAGGATCTTATAATTATGCTCTCTTACTCCCTAGCACACTTTTCCAATACAACCATGAGTCTATTATATAGATCTCATCCAAACAATGATTAGACATCTAATTACCATAATTAGATCCGTAGCTATGAGTCTAAAATTAGCACTCATCATGCAAACTCTTGGTTCGTCAATCCACTACCCGTAATTAACTCGCAGTCGAACCACACAGGCGACCGACGTCGGTCCCTGTCCGCCTGGGGTTGCCGACGCCGGCCGATATATGACCGACGTCGGTTGCATTCCTGTCTTACCCTGCCGACGCCGGTTGGCCAGACCAACGCCAAACACTTCTGGCACTCAGCAACTCATTCTGCAACCTCCACTCCATGTCTGCATCAGTGAAGCTTTTAGCTCCACAATCCTAACATGTGCTGATGCTCATGTTTCTAAGAACCAGAGTGATGTCTATGCTTTGGAGAAATAGAATGATGTGTATGTCTAAAATGATGCTTATGTCTATAAGTGTGCCATGGAGAGTGTTTTTATCTCTAAAAGTGCTTTGAAGAATGCTTTGTGGTATGCTCATATAATGGATTACTTTTTTTAGTATAGTGGGACTCTTCAGTAGGTTTTTTTTCTTCTTTCCAAATTGTCGTTCAAGTTGAATGAGTAACTCATAAATAGAATCAAAAGTAGATTTGTTAAGATTATCACTAAGCTGTAAAATTTCTAGAAAGTTGATGTAGTTAGGTCTAAGGCCATTTAAAATAATACAAATGAGCATTTCATCATCAATTTTCTTGTCAATAGTGCCATATTCTTGTTTTAAATTATTAATTCGTGACACATATTCTGAAACACCTTCATCATTTGTTAGTTTAGTGTTGAGAAACTACATAAGAAGGTCAATTTTCTTGTATGTATTTTTTTTGTCATATAATTATTTTAGATCTTTAAATGCTTTCTGAGCTTCAGACTTGTTGGCCTCTATGTGAATTATAACTTGTGCACTTCAAGTTGATTTCAATAAAGTAAGGGAACACATGTCACGTCTATGAAAGTATGCAAGATTTATGGCATCGGTGGGCAATGTTGGTTGTTTTTCAACTAATTCCCACAAGTCATTGAAGATTAAAGTATTTTCCATTTTGATTTACCATTCCTTATCATTTTTAGGAGTTAAGCATCCATTTTTAGAAATTAGGCTCACAATTTTAGCCATGGTATGAAATCCAAAAATAAGGAATGCTATCAAGGTTTTGCCTTTACCTTTGAAATAGCTTTTGATTACAAGAGATTATTGGGACTTGTAAAAATGATTGCACCTTATAACTCCTATTATACCCTTATTTCTCCAATATTTGAATTTTTCAATACAAAATAAGGTCAAAAATGAAATTTTATCAAAATATTTGAATGGGTTTTTGAACCCTTGACCTCCCTTATGACAATAACTTGTAAAAAGTGCCTATATAATTTTCCTTTCATGAAAGTTGAATAAAACAAAGCAAGATATTTTATGTGACCTTAATTTTATTGGAAGAGAGAGAAAAAAACATTTACTGTAATTTTTACTAGCATGAAAAAAATTCACTTTTGTATCTTTTTGGTGGAGTCCATTGGGTAATGAAAATAAAATAAATAAACCAACCCTAAATGCACTCACTTCAATGCTTCGTTTGAGATGGTTAAAATCAGCTAGATTCAATCTTCTTGAGAGCATCGTATTGTTGTGTGAGTTAAGATTCAATGCAACATTGTTTCTTTAAATAGAAAATTCTTTAATCCTTTCCACATCATTGCCATATAGGTTTTTTGATTTTTCCAATGGTGTTATACTTTTGGAGATGGCTTTCATCAATTTGTGGATTGTATAGAACTTCCTAAATCCTGCTCGATCTGATTCAGCAACATTAATGTTTAGATCAGTTTACAGGTTTTGAATTGCCAATGAGAATGGCACAAGTCTTCACACTCTAGTGTAGTCCTTTGAGTAGACTTAGCTAATATATATATATATATATATATATATATATATATATATATATATATATATATATATATATATAAAATGTGGGCATAGTAATTAACCATCAAAATTCCAATGAATTTACATTGTACACTATTGCATTAACTCTAGCTTATCTACAATGAAAAATGTTAGCTTTGGCTCGAGAAAAATGCCTATCATTTCATCCAAACCTCTTAAAGGGAAGTAGAGAAAGATGTTGATGGCACCTTCAATGCCTCTATATTTTGGTTGGCAGTAATGATTCTACTGCACCTTTGCTCTTTTCCACTAACCAAAATGATTCCACTGCACCTTTGTTTTTTGTTGCATGCCTTTTTCTCTTCTATCAATAACTACATAAATTCAAAAAAATGATTTTCTCTTTAGGCCATAAAAGGAAATGAAGTCACAATTTAATGAAAAATAGAATTGCACTTAGGCTATAGAAATGCATATAAAAAATTGTTCTCTTTCCTTCTACAAGAATCTTCAATCTCTTCCTCCTTCACAAATTTCCTTGTGGCTCTGATACCACTGATGGCTAGGATAACAGAGAAATAGATATAGAAATATATTCAGGAAAAACAATGTAAAATCTCATATATATTATTTTTGTATAATGTAAGCCATTAAAAGTATTACGAGGGAGAAGTTGGTTATACAAAACCAACTCATGGGTAACCAACCCATCAACCAAATAGAACATAAACAAATTAAAATAAAGACTGATAAATCTAATTTGGATCATAAGCCCAATAGCCTTTCCTATTTGTTGTGACCACTTCTTTCTTTAATGCATCAATGACTCTACCTAGCATCTTAGTGAATTCAACAGAAGAGACTAAACTATTATCCTCTTTATGCAATTGTGGCATACTTACATTTTCAAATAATGAGATAATATTCCCTAAAAAACATATTCAATTGAGATATATTTTGGTAGTAATATTTAGTGACAATTATCCAAAGTTGATCTAGCCTTAGCAATAGAATATTCACACAAATTAATGGAGAAAATATGCATAATTATAAAATTGGGAAGCACACCTTTTATAACAATCATGAGAATGAGAATGATCTTCTTTTCCATCTTTTGAACATTATTTTTTGAATGGTCACTCCTTGACTTTGCATCTTGTACCTTTACCAATGATTTGATAAGAAAATTAAGAACGATTTCAATGTCTTTGAAAATATTTATTAGCACATTAATCCTTTCTTGAGTCTTGTTTTACCTTTTTCTCCATTCCATGAACAACCCTATATGTCATTTTTTCATGTACTTAACAATAGATTCATGGTCTTTCTCATAATGTTCTTTACGAGCAAAGTATGTATCAACCTTTATAGCATCTTGACAAAGTATGTAGCAACCTTTTAGGTTTCTAGTAGATTTATCTAACTTTATTTTGATTTATGGGTAAGTGCAGGGAATTGGGGTTCCAAAAGGGGGTTTTAAGTGGACATTTTTTCTTAAGAAACAAGAAACTTCAAATTTTATGCATTATTTGATATGCTTAAACTCAAAATTTGAAGATGTTATAAGAATACGAATTGTAGAATTTTGAAGAATAGTTTTTAAAATATAAATTTTATTGAAATAAATCAAGTATAAGGAGGTCAAACAACCAAAATTCAAATAGGTACCCCCTACTCAAGGGGGATGGGGTGATAAGCTGCAAGATCTAACTACTTTATTGACTCCTCTAACCCCATGTTCCCTACTATAGCGTAATTGTTCTCTTTAATTTTATGTGCATATTTTTTTGGTGTTACACACTCATGAAAGTTTTATGTGACTTTATAATTGTGTGGTCATCATTGACCCTCTGCTAGTTTTGATCTATCTTGAGGGTTTATTATCTCGGTTTGACTACGCTTCTAGGGTGTGACTTTTTCCACCTATTTTTTTGTATGACTAGTGGTATACCATTATTTTGTTATATTAATATAATTAAATCATTTAATAATTTTTTTTAAAAAAAGGTACTCCTGTTTATGAGAACAACATAAAAAATAGTTGATCGTGCATCCCCACATTTTTTAGCATTTTTTATATTTTTTGAAACCCTTTAGTGCAAAATTAGATAAGATCATCTAGTTTGCAACCTATACTTTTATAATTTTTAAATGAATATTTTTTTAATAATTTTACAAGTAAATAGACCTTGGAAATGATAAATAATGAATATTTTACCATGCACCTCAACTAACTACCTTAAAACAAAATTAGATATTGGTTTTTTTTAAAATATGTGTAGAATTATGCTTAGTTTGAAACCCTATAATTATTTTCCAATTTGGATGAATGAAAAAAATATATACATAATAAAAAATAGACGCATATAGTTGTGGTATATAGTGACATAAAAATATATGCTTAGACATCAATAGAGATTAAAAACTTGAAGTAATACACACACACAGAGAGAAAGAGAGAGAGAGAGGAGAGTGTGCTTGATGTCTTAGTCATAATTTCATGAAATCTTCATATGAATTTCATAGATTTTATCATATCTAAAGTTTGATTTTTCCATTTTCAATCTAAAAAAGAATCTAGTTTTTTTTGTGTGTAGAGCCTTACATTTGGATTTCCAAACCTAAATTGCTTACATATTATAGTGTGTATGCACTATTATTGTTATAAACTTTTCAATTTTTCTAAGTAGTACAAGCTAAACAAGTGAAAATTAGAATATGTATTTACTAAAATAAATGTTAAGTATATAAATTATTTTATTTTATTTTAGTAAATTTAATAAATTGGGGCCATTCTACATCTTCTAGATTTGGTCTCATAGCTCCACAAGTTTTGGTTTAGAAGATATTTTTCAAAATGCAATCTGGTAGTGCTTGGTCATTTTTCAAGCTTTCAGTATTGAACCTAAGGCTGCCAATACATATATTTTATAACTAGTATCTATTTTTGGCAAACGTATAGTTGTTTTGTAAATTTTTGGGGATTTTCAAATTGATTGATGGCATTTATAGGAGTTATAAGTGTGTCAAAATTAAATTTTATAAGGCACTTGTTACACCACAATAATTATTGTATGTTCATGTTTCCATTTTAGAGTGAATTTAACTAAATTTAACCCCCTATCACATGTAATCAAGGTAACAAAGGTTGATTTATGGCTACAATAACACATTAGTCCACAACGTTTTATTTTTACTTTTTCATGTTTTCTTTTTAGGTTAAATTTTTTAAATAGTTCTTTTATCATATAAAATCAAGGTAACTGAGGATGATTTTTGGTCTAGGGGAACACATTAGACCATAATGTGCTATTTTCATGTGTTCTTATTTCCTTTGAAGAGTGAATTCAACTAAATACAACCCCTATCACATGCAATCAAGGCAATAGAGGTTGATTTCAAGCTATGTGCACACACTAGACCACAACATATCATTTTTATATGTTATTATTTCCTTTCTATAGTGAATTAGGCTAAATAGGGCCTGTATAACATGCAATCAAGGTGGTTGAGGTTAGTTAGGGTTATAATTGTAATGTGTTTTTTTGTGTTTTTGTTTCCATGTAGAGTGAATTCATCTAAACAAGGCCCCTATTACATGTTATTGATGTAGTCATAGGTCAATTTAGGGTTATGATCACATATTAGACCACCATGTATTATTTTTATGTGTTTGTGTTTCCTTTGTATAGTGAATTTAACTAAACATTAACCTTATCATGTGCAATCAAGGCAATGGAGGTTGATTTAGTGATAGGGTCACACACTAAACAAGCATGTATCTTTTTATGTTTTTAAATTTCCTTTGTAAATGTAATTTGACTAAACATGGTCCTTATCACTCGCAATCAAGGCAACCAACACCAATTTATGGATACAAACATACATTGGACCTTAAAGTGTCATTTTATGTGTTCATTTTTCCATTTTAGAGTGAATTTGATCAAACAAGGACTCTATCACATGTAATAGATGAAATGGATGTTAATTTATGGTTACAATAATACACTAAATTATAATTTGTCTTTTTTATGTCTTTTTTAGATTGATTTTTTACTAAATGAGCCACCTATCACATGCAATTGAGGCAATAAAAGTTGATTTTGAGATACAAGAACATGTTGGACCACAATATATGTCATGTTTTGTGTTCTTATTTCATTTGTAGATGTAATTTGACTAAATGAGGCCCTATCATGTGAAATTGAGGTAATAGATGTTAATTTAGGCCTATATTCATTTATCAGACCAGTATGTGTCATTTTTATGTGTTTGTGTTTCCTTTATAAATTAAAGTTAACTAAATGAGGCCCCTATCACATGAACATGAGGAAACTAAGGTAAATTTAGGGTGACAGTGACACATTAAAACACCATTTATTTTTTTATGTCTTTACATTTCTTTTTTAGATTGAATTCAACTAAACATGTCCCTTATCAATTGTAATCCATGAAACAAATGTTGATTTAGGGATAAATACCTATATTAGACCATAATTTGTCATTATTATGTGTTTTTGAGTCTCTTTTAGAGTTAATTTGACTAAAATGGTCCCCTATCACATTCAATCAAAGCATTGGAGGTTTATTCATGGCTACAAGAACATATTAGACCATAATGTATAGTTTTTGTGTGTTCATATTTCCTTTTTATAATTAATTAGAATAAATGAGGTCATTGTGACATGAAATCAACGTACCTAAGGTATATTTATAGATACATACACACATTATACCATAATATTTCTTTTTTGACATTTGTGTTTCCTTTATCAAATGCAATCAACTAAGTGTGGCCCCTATCACATGCAATCGAGGCAAAAAAAATGATTTGGGGATAAAACTAACCCAAATTACATCCTTGATTGATTAAATTAAGTGAAATTTTCATGAATTGATTAAATTAAGTCCAATTGAGCTATGAATGACATCATATAGTCATAATTAGATTCACTTGGCTCAAATTGGTCTAAATTACATCTCTAATTAAACTAATCAAGTAATTGTTTAAATCAATGATGAAATTGGGGGGAATATAGCCTAAAATGATATTTTATAGTCAAATATAGGTTCATGGGGATAAAATTAATCCAAAATTCATATTTTATTTAACCAATGAATTAATTAATTCAATTAGTGATGAAATTGGGGCCAATTAAACTCCATATCATAATGTATTACCATCAATCAAATAATTAGTTGAATCAATAATAAAATTGGGGAAAATTGATCGCTAATTCACATTGTATATTATTAATTAGGTTCACATGTCTTAAATTGGACCAAAATTATATTGTTGAATGAACTGATCGAGTAATTGGTTCAATATGTGGTAAAATTGGTGTCAGTTGAGCCCTAAATCACATTTTATATTTGTAACTAAGTTCACAAGGATAAAATTGACCTAAATTATATTTTTTTTAAATACATAAATTAATTATGAAATTGGGGCCAATTGAGCCCCAAATCACATCATAGTCACAATTAAATGTACATGGATCAAATTAGCCCAAACTACATATATGTTTGAACCAATTGAGTAACTGGTTCAATCAATGATAAATTTGTGGCCAATTGAGACCCAAATTACATATTTTTAATTAGGTTCATGGGGATAAAATTGGAACAAATTACATCCTTGATTGAATTAATCATGGAATGGGTTCACTCTGTGATGAAATTAGGCCTAATTGAGCCCCTAATTCACATCATATAGTCATAATTAGGTTCATAAGAAATAATTTATCTAAAATTATATATGTGATTAAACCAATTTAGAAATTATTTAAATCATAAATTCAATTATGACCAAGTTATACCCAAATCATGTCATATATTCACAATTAGGTTCACTGTAAAATTCATGAGTTAGTATCCTTGAGTAACTATCATTATCTGTAAAGTATGTTCTAAACCATCATTCATGGAGATATGAGACTAATTTTATAATATTTATAGTATTCTTAATTTATTAAATTTACTAAAATTAATTTAAAGTATTTGAATATAAATGTAACTACACATTAACATTTATTTTAGTAAATACACAACTTGGCTTTCACTTCTTTAACTTGTAGTACTTGGAAGCTTTTAAAAATATAAATAAATGGTGAAATTTATATTATATTACACATACAACTATATTTCATACATTTATTAGGTTCGGTGATTATTTAACATAAATTTAAAAATATCGTATGCACTTTCATCTAAATTACATTTTTTGAAAATAAAAACCTATTTTTTGGCCCTTCAACTTCTTGCACTACCCCTCTAACTAATCATGTATGACCATACATGCTTGTAGATATTTATTCAATTGAAAATTATTTATCCAATCTACATGATACTATTATTTAATTTGAGAAATCACACTTTATTTTGAGGTAGGTTTAAATGACTAATCCCTAGTCACAAATGGGGATGAAGTGTAAAATTGTGGGTCTAGAAACATTGAATAAAGATGCAAATTAAATGGTGGTGGCCTTGATGGAATCAAATATCTGTGGAATGGAATAAATAGGGAAATAAGGGAAACCAAGGATGAGGCAACAACCTTTTTTTATCATCCTAAATGGTGTCAATACAAATATGAATAGGGATGAATAATCCTCAAGAGACATAGTACAACCATATGATAAATAATAGTAGCAATATAAAATTTGTGAGAAATTAAATCTACAATATTTTCCATGGTGACCACAAGTGATGGGATGGAAAATACAATGTTAGTAAATAATGTGTCTATTGGTACACTAGACATAGGAATATTTATTGGTGATGGGGATGGTGATGCAATGGTGGATCCCATAATAATCACTTCTCCCTGAGGCTCAAAAATAATCCCAAAACTAGTTCCCTTGTGGACCTTAGTCACTTGATTGGAAATAATCCAAACATATTGAATACTAATGATACTTTTATTATAAAAATACATAAGAACACTTTATGATAATTCAAAAGGGTCATTAAACACAAATGAAACATTTGAAGATAATGAAATATTTTAAAAACATGGAGGTGTTGAAGTATCCAAACTAATAGTAAAATCAACCAGAAACAAAGAATCAGTAGATGCCATGGTAGTAGTAAATTAAAAGTGACCTTATTACCTAAATTAATTTGGTTATGGGAGTACTCATTGATGGTGATGTTGAAGGTTGAAACGTTTTCTTCATTAAAAATGGGTTGTTCCCTTAAAAATCCTCCTTTTTGATAGCTACTAAATTGTTCAAACTAGGTCTTCCATTTTATGTGTAACATGGTTTATATAATCATGTCCCCTCATATGTTTTGATAACTTTCAAATCATTTAGTGGATTGAGAGAATACTTGTCATTTAGGTGTATTTGGTGATGATAAGTATGGATAATTATTTATTTATGGTTATCCAAATGCTCAGATACCCTCCTATTAATATCCTAATATATAATAAAATTAATTTCAAACTTGTTGAATCCTAGCCTACATACTGTAAGATGTTATACGAAGGGAACATTTTATATTTTGAATTACCAAGTTGAAGTTGAATCGGAGGCCATGATTTTTTAGGCACATAAATTTTTTTATAGGTACTTTAAATATTAATTATTGACACATAATAAAGCACATGACTTTCACCCAATTACATGAATCGTATTCACCAATCCTATAAGCTCGTATCCATATGCAGGCTCAACCCTTTCTTTGTGATCACTACTATAAATAAATTTCATTATCAAATGCTCAAGATACTTAAAATCACTCTCAGACCATATCTAATTTATTATAAGTATCCCTGATATTTTTGGACAAGTCCACCTTAGATACACAAGAGTGTTGTTACACTCTTGTCCACTTAGGTCAGTTGTATCCCATAACAAATAATGACTAGTTTCTAAAATTCAAAACATTTTTTTAGGTCTTAAAGCATGTTTCATAAGGTTATCTAAATGAAATTAACAAAAGGATAATAAAAAAAATACACATCAAATGTCATTCATTAGACACTTGATATTCACTTGGTTTAATTTTGCACACTAACATTGAAAAAACTTACCCTATTATTTCCAAATTCAAGATCATTACAAGGAATAATCATAAAACAAGTCTAGAGAACCTCACAGTAAGTCAAGAGCTATCATTGTCAAGTTTCAAATCCATTTCTCTATTTTCATACATATAGTTAAGGAGCATAATTTCAAAATCATTCTAAGTGGGAGAAGTACGTAATTTGCCTCCTTAAAGAATTAGACAAGTAGGCAATAGTCAATCATCAAGGGGTGATTGGGGTCAATTGAGCCCACTACAGTGCCTTATTTTTTATAGGTTTTCAAGATACCAAAGTGCCCTTAGGGTTTCAAATATAAAATAAGTCAAACAATAAATTATGTGTGGTATAATTCAAATTTTGGTATCTCATATTTTGTAGCAAACATAGACGCAAAAGGCACACTGATCAATTTTTTATCATAGTCAACAAGTACAAGTCTATGGTCAATGAACTCAAGTAAATTACACTATTTTCCATTTACATTGGTTTGATCTAGGAATATTATTTGATTATTCCTTTGATCTTTCATTTCCATAATTCTTCTTCTTTATATATTTTCCTTTCAGTTAGTCGACATAATAAACTGGGGTGAATCCATAGTCAAAGGACAAGAGTGGCTTGAAATGTAGTCCCATTACAATGAACCTATCCAAAATTTATTTCTCATTATATTATTTATTTTGAACATACACAGTCACCTCTTTTTTTGATTTTCATATTCATATATTTTAAATAGTCAACAAAACCTCAATTTGATCTGAGTTAATTTATCTACTATTTTCCTAAAATAATAGTTTTTTATGTTTAGAATTTATCAAAATCATAATTTTATATTTTTAGCATTCTATTATTCTCTATTTTTACACCTATAATTACAAAATACATTCTTATGGTTTATCAAAAATAGGGTAAAACATATTGGTGACATTGAACTATTGTTTTTGATCCCTTGCTTTTTTTATTTTTATTTTCAAATTTTAATTTATTTTTTATTTGATTTTATATAAATTGTGTTTCAGTAGTTATAAAACTCATAGGAATTATTTTTATGAGAAAACCAATTTTTATTTTTACCTAATTCATGGTTGAGGAGTATTACCCCAATACTCAAGCCTTTAGACAAAACTATATACATATTATAGTTTCCACATACCTCACACTATATGTTTGATTGATTTTGTGATTAAATGGAATTAACCCTAATAAAATAAATAACTAAGTAAAGAGAAATGGATAATCAAATAAATATCTAACCATAAATTTTACTTGTATATAAAATGATATTAAACAACTAAGGTTTGAGACAAAATAATATAAAAGAATGAGAAAATTATCTTTTTGTGATTCAAGGAGTTGTATTTGATTATGTTTTAACTTGAAAGATGACTACCCCATTATTAGATCTGAATATTTGACTATGTTTTGAATCTAGACAGTAGAATGGTATTGGACACTATAGCAGTGCACTCTTATCCTTCCTATCACTCCTTTCCACTAATGCCTTGAGCTTTAATTGAGACCTACAAGTTTAAGAAAACCTTTTGTAGTTGTTGGATATTATGTCACATACATGTGTTCATGATATTAAACCTATACTTTTCCTCTTCCTCTTCAAAAAGCCTAATGGAATCTTACACACGAGAATCACATGAATGTCAAATGTAAAGGGGGGAATGGGAGGAAGTGGGATATGGTTGAGTTATCCTTAGAATCCCTGTTATCTTGAGTGATACCAACATATCCCCAATGTTAAGGACCTTAATTTGATATAATTCTCCTTTAGGTAATGTACAAAATCAACCAAGCATGATGTGTATCAAAAATGTTCTTTACCTAGGACTTCCTCTTAGTCTAAGCATGCAATATAGGTGTGGTCTATAAATACTTTAGAAATACGTAGATATTTGAGCTTGTGTATTGATATTATTTTATTAGCTAGTGCTAATAGATAAGTGCATTATTATAAAATGACTTTAAAGACCCTTTAAATAGAAGACTCCTAATTTTTAATTTGAAATACGTATTCATGCATGGACCAATTTAAAAAAGGTTATAATGGCCATAATAAAAAAATAAAAAAAAAAGGAGACCTAAAAAACACTCTAAAATGTGTGTTAGGCAATAGTGTTGGGAAGTACACTTGATTATTTCACTCATGTCTAATATAACACTCTATCCAAAATTAATAAAATTAAAGAATGACTCAATTGAATGGTGAGAGACCCTTATGACTCCATTAAGCACTAACATAGAATAATTGAGACTATGAGAAGAGAGAGAATAAGCATAAAAGAGCGACAAAAGAGATAAATGACTAAGGTGACATGCAAATAAGATTTTGATTTGACATTAAGAGATTCTAAATATAATAGCTACAAAATACATATTACTTGTGTTTACTTGACCAAATTTGGGTGTATACATTTTCCCCCCTTTAATATAGTAATACAATAAAATGAAAGTACTAAAGTAAAAGAGAAAGTGCATATATATACTTACCTATGTAGCATATGCTTACTTGCAATTAGAGGTGCCATGGGCTCTATGTGATCAACCTACATGGAGAGAAGATGAGTTTTAGTCTTGTTCTCTTCTTGGCAAGTGAGTTAAACAAGAGTTTGAGTGATGCCTATAAAGATGTATCCACAATGTGGATGTCTATGTATTGAATTTGAGTAAATAACTATGATGTGAGGAACAAGCTAAGCTTTCCCCCACTCTAATATATAGGTAGATGTGTACCTAGAAGTCAAAACTATGTTTAAATTCAACCCCACACAACTCAAATAAATTGGGTATTAGTGCAAAAATTTTGAATCAACCACTTCAAATGACTATAAGATTCAATCTAGTGCAAAATTAGCATAAAATTGGTGCAAAAATTGGTGTAAGTATTATTTTGAACTGAGTCTAGTTTAATAACATAGATAATGACATAGCTTTGTCATTTCATTTATATAATCTAGTGAAAAACTAAGAGATAAGGAATAATGTGTTATGAAATATTCCCCTAATCTGATAACTAAATAACTAAGCTACATAATCTAATTAACAAATCTAGATTCTAAAACAAAATAGAGAATGACATGGTTTTCCATTCTTTTTATATAATCTAGTGTAAAAATTAGGTGATGAGAGACATGCACCATGAAACATGCCCTTAATTTGATATTTGGATAGATTAGGCCATATAATTTGAGTAATAAAACTAGTTCTATGTGTACTTGCATTGTGTGCATGCCCCCATTACCATAATCTATGTAAAAACTAAACCAAAAGAAATAAATTATGTGAACATGTTCTATGCACATACCCTATTTTTATCAACCATATGTCAAGACTATATAAAGGTATCTATTTATATCTAATAAATAATGTAGTAAACTATGATAACTGTGACAAACTAAAACCACCATCTTATGTATATTTGAGAATCTAAGACAAATTTGATAAACTATGTAAATATGATTAATTATGTGAATCTAAATAAGTATGTAAATAAGAGTAACTGAGTTAGTCTAAATCACTATGTAAATCTCAGTAATTATTTATCCAAGCTAGATATGAATAGTTCATATGCGTGCCCCATTTTGGTAAGAAAGATGAAACTATTGTCAGGATGTCAAGCCAAAAGTGATGACTAATAACACAAAAATTAACAGTGAAGTTGATATGATAATATTATTAGAATTGATTGAATGATTATTGGTAAGATATTTGATTATGGATTGATACTAAGATAGATTCCTTAAGAATATAAGAATTGGTAAGAGGTAAGAGGTATAAAGTACAATTTTTTATGGTGGTGAATGAATAGGTATAGGATTGAGACCTATAAGGTATGAAAGGAATTAGGATTTGATTCTATTTGGAAGAAATGGTTCTAAGATCGAAGCTACAATTTTTAATATATCATTGATTCAATTTTATAGGTATGCTTGGTTAAATAACATGGGGTCAACAACTTAATAATGTGGCATATATAAAAATGTCCCTATGACATTTTCTTGGAAGAATTTATATTCATTTATGACATATTCAAAATTGATTATTTGCTCTCTAAGTGTTTCAAAGATGCCACGAAGGAGAATGATCACTTACACATAATACAAGGAGGGAGAATCCCTTATCCAAACTAATGAGGAGGTGAAACTGGTAAGTGACTATAACTAATTTAATTTATTAAAATTAAAACTACATTAATCTTAGTTTTTGATAAATTTTTGTAACCTATAAAGTGAATTTTGATCACACATTGCTTTTGTCCTACATGTGGCACTAGTGTCCATGTTACAGTGCTACTATCTAGGTAATAGTGCTTTTGATTAGTGTTTTAATCCTACAGAGGGTGATGTAGTCCCAAGATAGTAACAGTAATGAATATGCAAAGATTATGTACCCTATTGATTTTTGTATAGTTTTTTATGCTTATTTTATTATCAATGATTTTTATATTCATTTTTTTATTTTTGTTTGTGTAGTTGGATATACCCAATAGAGAGTTTCAGGGAGGCCAGATGATGGATATTATCTATGGGTTACCCTTGTTAGATTCAAGGATATTTATATTATGGAGATGGTAGGATTTGGGTATGTAGGTTGGCTAGAGATCATGTCATGGGATGCTCACATGATGACCATGTTGTTTGAGCAATGGAATTTAGATACTTTCACATTATGGTTTCCTACTAGAGAGATGACTATAACCTTATAAGATGTGTGGGGGATGCTACAACTGCCAGTTACTAGTAAGAGAGTAGTAGCTTAGAATTTAATGGGGATAAGGGTTATGGACTATACCTATATATATTTTATTAATATTTTTGATGTTAAGCACCATATAGGGAGTGATTCAGATGTATTATCAGTAATTATTTTATTAGATGTTCCATGATTATAGAATTTCTTGGCTCTATTGTTGGTATCATTCATAGCTGTGGATGGGAGTGGTGTATACATATCATATTAGATGCACAAGATTATCTAGGATCTGAAGGATCATGGTAGTGTGTACTCATGGGGAAGGACCATATTGACCCATATGTATCATGATCTGTTCATGTTTACTCAAGAGTCATTTGGTAGTGGTATTGGTTTAGCAACATTGTTTCACTATTGAGATTATAAGCACATAAAAGTTACATGATTGGTGGGTATGCCGCATCTTATACAACACAAATACAAGATCATAGTACCATGTAGTTATGATAGATACTAGATCAATTGACTGATAAGGATGTTATCTAGAGACCTTATAGAGGTTTTATTAGATGGCCATAGGATTTTGTATAGCTACATCATGTTCATTTGAGTTGTTAGATACATGATTGGTTGATAAAATTTTATGAGCACTTCTAGTATGAGTGAGTGACAAGATAATTTTGGGTACTTTAAGATGCACCCCCATCTCCATGGGTGTGGGAAAGGATTTTATAGGTTCTAGTGAGATTGAATAATAGAAGGAGGCAATCAGTAGTGGATCTAGTTCAATTATAGTAGATAAGAGGGATCTAGAGATATATATCCTAGATGTGTATGATGTAGGATGTATAGTTGCATACATGACATGGTGGAGATTCTATAGATGAGATCCACTATTCTTAAGTGGAGGAGTGATAAGTGGTGATGCATTAGAGACTAATCCTCTTAGGGAAGTTATAGGTATGAATCATATCAGTTTATCTTTGATATTTTTATTCTTTTCATTATTTAAATTATATTTTTTTATTAGTGAATAATACATGTTTAGTTCTATGGTGGTGTAGTTCATGAGGAGTATTGGATGGTGACAATCAATTCGACACTATATAGTTTGACACAATGTGTTCTTAATTAGGTCATGGATGGAAGATTGATTGAGTGGGCTATATTAGTTTCTAGTGTACATGCACCCTTATTTGATCAAGAAATGATTACTACTACAATGTATGTGTGAGTGGCCACAAATAGAGATGAGTTGAGAGATAAGATGGGTAGGTGAGAGATTCTCCACCTGATCCTATGGGCACACTAGGTCCTAGGCTATTAGATGATTACATATGATTACATCAAGAATATTTAGATGTGAAAGCATAGTTAGTGATGTATGAGGATCAAGATAAGAGATATAGATCACGTTCTAAATTCTAAGATGATTCAAGGCATTTGATTTCTAGGTCTCGTGTGGTTGGTAACATAGATGATAGTGAGGAGGGAGGTCTTGGGGACCATAATCCAATTATAGAGTTATGTACTAGTTGTAGCATTGTATACAAACTTTTTGATATATTGATATGATATATTTTTAACATACTAAAATCTTTATGATTATATTTGATTATAGCATTGTAAATGTTTGAAGAAATGGGTGCTTTGATGTTGTAATTGATTATGTTATAATATTTTTAATTTAGCTCTATAATGGCTTATTTTTAAATGATGTAGAACTAAATTAATCCATAAAAATCATTTATCCACCCTAAAGGAAGAAGAAATTATGAACCATACTACTCATACTATGTAACTAGATGAATGTACGTTAGTGGTGACATTGCTCTGGGCATATTTGTAGTAGTAATATGTGTACGATCAAATTCAAAAATATTGATTGGAATTTTCACTATGATTATTTTTTGATTTGAAATTTTTATTCACAACACTGTTGTAAGTTGGTCTAACTCTCTGTATTGGCTACCATTTTTATTGACTCTATGGTGTAGTATATTTTGCATAAGTGGGTGCTCTAGAAACCTCTCTAGTAACATGATGAGTAACCATTGGTTAATTATCATGAATTTAGTAGGAAAAATAAGTCATGGAAGAATGGGATCTGATGCAAATCTTGTGCAAGTGTTCACTCTCTTGTCCTTAAACAATGGATTCTTCCTTCAAGTATTAGGTTTGATAGTTCACCAACCATGCAAAGTACAAGATCACAATATGGTTTTTTTGTTTCAATATCCTCATCCCATGAAAAGTACAAGATCACAATATGGTTTTTTTGTTTCAATATCCTCATCCTACTTATGAGACACTCAAATAACTCCCTAAACTCTTTTATCAAACTATCTCAACACTCACCACCTTATGCAACTCTACCTTAGAAAAAAACAATCTTGTAGTCTTATCTGATTGAAATTGAGTTAGTAATAAAAACTTACTTTGTATGATGAATTTCCAATATTAAAATCTCCTTTATCTCAATTAAATTCACCTATGGCTCAAATTTTAGGGTATAACTCTCTTTTTAATTCACATTTCTCTCTCTTAGCTCTTTCAAACTAGGCATTTTAGCCCTTACCCAAGGTCCTCTATCTATAAATCCATACTAAAGGTATGGTACAGTCCTAGAATGATGTTAATCAGTTAGGGAATATGAAAATATACCATAATGGATTTTTTTGTGAATTTTTTAGTGTCATTTTTCCTCTAATAGCAAAAACCCTAGTTGGCAGGGTTTGGGAACACTAAATAGGTTAAGAGCAGTATAAAAACAATATCTTGTGATAGGAAGGGTTTAAAAATTATTTTAATAGGTTTTTATAATGATAACACACATCTTTCCTTTGATGAGAAATTCCCCACAAGCAACCATGCATTCATAATCTCAAGGTCTCAGTCTGATTTGACTGTATTCATGATAGTGAACAAGGGTTTTAGCGAGATTTTTCCAATATTTTAAACTCCAAATGCATGTATGATATATAAATAGGTTTTAATACAAGTAAATAGACCTTGGAAATGATAAATAATGAATATTTTACCATGCACCTTAACTAACTACCTTAAAACAAAATTAGATATTGGTTTTTTTTTTAAATATATGTAGAATTATGCTTAGTTTGAACCCTATAATTATTTTCCAATTTGGATGAATGAAAAAAAATATACATAATAAAAAATAGACACATATAGTGACATAGTTGTGGCATATAGTGACATAAAAAGATATGATTAGACATCAATATAGATTAAAAACTTGAAGTAATACACACATAGATTAAAAATAATATCTTGTGATAGGAAGGGTTTCAATACAAAAAAATTATTTTAATAGGTTTTTATAATGATAACACACATCTTTCCTTTGATGATAAATTCCCCACAAGCAACCATAAATTCATAATCTCAAGGTCTCAGTCTGGTTTGACTATATTCATGATAGTGAACAAGGGTTTTAACAAGATTTTTCCAATATTTTAAACTCCAAACACATGTGTGATATATAAATAGGTTTTAACACATTAATAGGCATATCTAAACCCATATTTCATGTCACTTGGATTCAAAACAATTTTCCAAGACATTATTCTTAGTCTATAGGTTATTGTATTATAGACAGGGTTATCAATGGATAGGGTTGATCACAACAAAGGGAAACAAATTCAACGTATGTCAAATATGGATTGTTTCAAGTTAAATTAAGATACAAATATCACTTAATTTTCAAATATTCATAATTATTATTACCAAAAAGGATCATAAATTCTTTCAACTACATGACGAAGACTATAAAGCCTTTACCTTGTTTTAGGCTAGTTATCACTAAAACTATGATTGCTTGCCACTACTCACTCTAATCCTAATTAAACTTATTGATTATAACCTATCATAACCAAAATTAATCACAACACAAGTACATTTACCACTAGAAGATACAAATACATGTTATGATCTTCATTCTCAACCATGCAATGTCGAAGAAAACACATAATTTTCACAATACAATCTTCTTTATTCATCACATTTTTATTCACATTCCTTACCCCTTTAGAATGGAATACATCAATACCTTTTACCCAAATTAATCCAACACTTTTTCAATTAAAATAAGTGAATCTTGGAGCTATTCCCACATTGGTTCCTTTAAAGTACATTGCATTTTTGTATGTTTTATCATTATGACCAATGTATGATCTTGCCCTATAGACGAAGAAGACACTTAGGACATTTATAAAACTCTTAAGACCTCTAGGATACATATTTCACATGTTTTAAAACTTGATAAACTTCATACAATGCATGGAACCCTTCTTACAAGCTTAAAAAATTCAAATTTTCAAAAGTGTCATTTTGGAGGGAAACTTCATATTTCAAATTTTATACCACTTGGACAAACTTTGATCACTCCTAAGAAAAAATTAGGACCTAATAGACTTACCAAAAACCTAATAAACAAAATCAAGCCAAAAATGAGTCCATATTTGGATCCTTAAGGATGCCCCTGCATCATACTACCAAGCTAAAGAAATTTTGCCATATAAACCAACTTGGTGTATATTATTCCTTAGTTGAATTGTACCTCTTGATGGAAAGTTGTTGCCGATACTTGTCCCTCATAGAGGTGAACATGTTCCTATGCCCCATAACTAGGCCTCTTCTAGTTCTTTCTCTTCATTGGTGTACATGCACATGCAACAAATTTGTCCGGTAAAACATTATTGCTGTATTTTTATACCTAATTTAGATGGGAAAACCATGCTTCCATCCCTTCAAATTGATTCATCTCAACCTTTCTTCCATAAGACACCACTACTACAAATGTCTTTTCTCCATCCTTCACCCATTTTCCTTGCTTGGTACACTCTATCTCATGCATGTCAATTCTTGGGTCCTTGCATACCATCTGATGGCTTAAATGTTTGAATTACTATTGCATAATATCTTCATAACTAAAATTAACCTCCTCTATACACAAGGACCAATTTTTCACTTCAATATTATCATTGTCTTGACTCAACACACTCTTACCATTACCTTCACTAGACCATCCTTCTTGGACCTATTTTACACTACTCAGCTCTTTTTCACCTCCTTCCTTCCCAAGACTTTCCCTTATGCATTGGAGCTTTCCTATTACTCCTTCAATGAAATCAAAACTAGAAATATTCACTAAATTCTAAGACAAATGTTCAAACAACTCATTCACTAACTTACTTGAAAAAATATTACTTTCCAATGGTTCACACTCCTCAAATTGGGTTGTCTCAATCTCCTTGGGTTGTTCTTCCATCTTTATTTCTTCATCTTCCTACTACACCAACTCTTTATAACATACAACCAATACCTTAGAGCAGACTCCCATAACTTTTTCATCATTATTCAAAGGCAATAATGTATACTTGACTCTGTTATACTCTAAAGAATAGGTGTTCTTCACCCCATCATGACTAGTTTACCTATCAAACTGCTAAGGCTTTCCTATCAATACATAGAAAACATACATGGGAATGACATCACACATGATTTGATCCTTCTATGTTCCAATCTAAAAATATACTAAACATTATTCATTCACAAAAACACTATACCCTTTTTGAATCCAAGAAACTTTGTAAGGTGCAGGATGAGACAATCTTTTAAGACCAAGCTTACTTACCATATCATTAGAAACCAAATTATCCATGCTTCCTAAGTCTATTATCATTTTACAACATTTTCCATGGGACTTACATGTTGTCCTGAAGAGTGTTCTCCTTTGTGTAGGCTCTTTCTCCTTTTGTGGCTTCAACAATGTTCTTCTCATCAAAAGTGCCTCTCCTTCTTCAGGTTTTACCATATGGGAATTTGATCCAACACTCTCTTCCTCTATAGGTTGTACCATTTCATTTATGCCCTCATTACTATAAATATTTTCTTGTTTCTCCTTTGGACACTCCCAATACTTATGACCTACATACTTATTTCATTTGAAGCATTTACCTATGAAACCACTAGTTACTCTTCCTCTAGATGCATCTCCACCTCTATAGTATGGTTTTTTACCTCTATAACCACCTCTTGGCTATGTTTCATGTCTTTGTCCACTACTTTCACTTTTCTCATATGCAATCCTGCCCTCATACTCTCCTCTTCCTCTCACTTATTTTTCTCTTCCTCTTGCTTATTGTGTATGCCTTCTTGCCAACTTCTATTCAACTTTCAAGGCTGCCTCGTATGCTTCATCAACTGATTTAAATATCAATATACTGATCTCATCTTGTATGTAGAACTTGAGACCATTCAAATACCTTGTTACCTTCTCATCATCTTCTTCTAAGTGTCATGTCCTAATTTTCAATCTATGAAACTCGTCTGTGTATTCCTTCATTGAATGCTCCTTTTGTCTAATATTTTGTAACCTCCTAAACAAATGTGTGTGGTATTCCTTAGGCATGAAATTTACCTTCATCTTCACCACCATCCTATCCCATGACTAAATTTTGGCTTTATCTCTTCTCCTTCTCTCTTCTTGGATTCCATCCCACCTTAAAGAAGTATGTCCTCTCAATCTTATAACTATAAATTTCACTTTATTAGTTTAATATATCTCCTCATACTTTGTCCATGGTTGTTATCCAATCCACTAAATCATCCACATTGAGGTTGCCTTCATACATGGGCACATATAGCTTTAGTTTTGAACCCATCTTCATCATAGCTTTGATCAATATTTCCTTCACTCTATCTTCTCTTTCTTCCTCCTCTTCTACTCCAAGATCTTTCTCTTATCCATCACTATCCTCTTCAACTATGACTCTTCTTCTTTGAGCTATCTCCATAGCTTCCATTCTAGCCTACATGTTCCTCATCTCAATGAGAAAATTTAACATGTTTTGTTGAATCATTTGACCTATTTTAGGTTTCCTTTGCCTTGTTTCCATTTTTTCATTCTCACCTTATCCTTTGACCTTCCTTAGGCTCTGATATCAAAATGATGTAGAGCTTTCACAAGTATTCACTCTCTTGTCTTTGAACAATGGATTCTTCCTTAAAGTCTTAGGTTTAAGAGTTCACCAACCATGAAAAATAAAAGATAAAAATATGGTTATTGGATTTAAATAGATTTATCCCACTTAGGAAACACTCAAATAACTCCTGACACTCTTTTATCACACTATCTCAACACTCACTTACCACCTTATGCAACTCTACCTTACAAACAAGCTTCCTTGTAGCCCTGTCTGACTGTAAATGAATTAGTATAAAAAATGACTTTATATGATGAATTTACAATATGAAAATATCCTTTATCTAAATTAAATTAACCTATGGTTCAAATTTTAGTGTCTAACTCTATTTTTGAGTCATGTTTCTCTCTAAGCTCTTTCAAACTAGGCCTTTTAGCCCTTAACCAAGGTCCTATGTCTATAAATCCATACTAAAGGTATGGTATGGTCCTAAAATGATGTTATTAAATTATTTAATATAAAAATATACTAGACTAAAAAAATTTTGTGAATTTTTTAGTATTAGTTTTTCTTCAATAATAAAAACCTAGTTGGTAGGGTTTGGGAATACTACATAGGCCGAGAGCAGTATAAAAACAATATCTTGAGCTAGGAAGTGTTTCAGTCCATAAAACTTATTTTAATAGGTTTTTTTATGATAACACACATATTTAATTTTATTATTAAGTCCCAAAAATCAACCATGCATTCACAATCACAAGGTCTCAGTCTGGTCTGACTGTATTCATGACAATAAAAAGGGATTTTAGTAAGATTTTTGTTAAGTTGTGGAGCTAAAAGCTTCACTGATGCAAATTGGAGGAGGTTGTTGAGTTGTAGAGCAATCAACATCAGTCTGATCAACCAACATTGGTCATCTTTAGTGTTCATAGTAACTGATGTCAGTTATGGGTCGGCTGACATCGGTCAGATAGGAACCGACGTCGGCAACCTGTGTGTGTGTACATTTGCATGCGCTTCCAGAACTGGTCTAATTTTAGACAAACAATTAGTTTGCATGTAAAAGACTAATTTTAGTCTTGAGTCTCTGTTTATAATTATTATAATTAGGAAGTCTAATTATTGTTTACATGGGATCTATTTAAGAGACCCATGGGGCTGTATTGTAATCAAGGACAAGGAAGAGATCATTCCAATTGTAAGATCTAGGTTTGCAGGTGTGCAAGACCAGGTTGATTTGCAAGTTATTGCAAGATCAGGGGAGATCTACATGGTAAGTAAGATCAGGTGATTTGCAGGTGTGCAAGATCAGGGGATTTACTTGGAGTACTTTGAGTACTTGGTATTGGCAGTATTGTTACTGATTGGTGGAGGGTACAACTCTGTGTTTGAGTTGTGGTTGTAATTGGTTGTGAGAGAGAGAAATCTTGAGGGAGAATTACTGGTACACCCAAGAGGTGTGGGAAGAGTGTAATTTCTTCATTGTATTTCCTTCTGGAAGAGTGTTAATACAAGATTGTATTGTCTCTCATATTCTGTGATATTTTTGATTTCTAGTTACATTTTACTTTCGGTTAAATTCCATGTTTAGTTGCTTATACAATGTAATCAATTGTGCTCTTAATCCTGATAAGTGGTATCAGAGCGAGGTTGCAAGTTCATCAGAGCTTGGTTTGGAGCAGGTTAGTGTTTGTTGATTACAGGTCACTCTCAGGGGTTTCTGATTGAGTGGGAGTAAAGCAATGGCAGAAGAAAGTAAGCTAAGAATGGAGAAATTCAATGGCAAGAATTATCAATTATGGAGGATACAGATAGAAGATTATCTGTATCAAAAAGATCTGTACTTACCATTGGGTGGGGTTGTAAGCAAGCCCATAGATATGAAAGATGAAGAATGGAATGTTCTTGATCGAAAGGCTCTGGGATCTATAAGGTTGAGCCTAGCATCGTCTGTGATTTCCAACTTATCATAGGCTAAGACAATGGTAGAGTTAATGGAATCTTTGGCAAATTTATATGAAAAACCCTCAGCTTTGAATAAGGTATTTCTTATGAAGAAATTATTTAATTTGAAAATGCTGGAAGGTGGATCTGTACATAGTCATCTTAGTGATTTTCATGGTTTGGTAAACCAGTTAATTTCAGTCAATATAGCTTTGATGATGAAATTAAGGCTCTCTTAATCTTATGCTCTTTACCTAAAAGTTGGGATAGTTTGGTAATGGCAGTTAGTAATACTGTGTCTGCTTCAAAAATCTTGAAAGTTGATGATGTTAGTGTAATCTTGAATGAAGAAATTAATGGGAAAAACACAGGGGAATCATCAGGGAATGCTTTAAGTGTTGAAAGTAGGGGAAAGCAAAGAGAGAAGGTTGAGTAAGGGAAATCAAGGTCAAAGATAGGTAGGAGATCCAGATCCAGGTATGGCAGTAAAATCTACTAGAATTGTGGAAAGAAAGGGCATGTAAATAAAAATTGTTGGTTGGTAGAAGATTAGCATGAAGGAAATGAAGAAGCAGATGTTGTAGGTATTGTTACACAAGATGTTCTTGTATGTTCCTTGGATAAAGTGGAATCTTGGGTTTTAGATTCTGGTGCCTCTTTCCATGCAACCCCAAATAGAGAATTTTTTCATGAATATGTCTAAGGAGACTTTGGAAAGATTTATTTAGGGGATGGTAAGCCTTGTCAAATGGTTGGCAAAGGGAAAGTGCAGCTGAAATTGTAGATGGGCAACACATGGGTGTTGAAGGAGGTCATGCATGTCCTAGGCCTGAAGCAAAATTTGATTTCTTTTGGAAAGTTGGGTGATGAGGGATGCATAGTAACTCTCACAGTGGATTCTTGGAAAGTCTCCAAGGGTGCACTTGTTTTAGCAAGAGGTAAAAAGTAGGTACTCTTTATCTATCTACTTGTATTACTGATTCTCTTTTTGATTTATCTACTTTAGATGTAGATGCGAAGATGTGGCTTTTTAGGTTTGGTCATATGAGTAAGAAGGGGATGCATGTTCTTGAGTCAAAAGGTAAGATTTTAGATTTGGAAAGCATAGATCGAGATTTATGTAATCAACAAAAGAAAGTGAGGTTTCTTGAAACTAGGTCAACAAAGAAGGGAGCTTCTATTGGAGGATCATAGTGGTATGCTACAAGAAAGGATCGGGTTTATTGCAAGAAGAGGAAATCTGATGTTTTTGACAAGAACAAGAAAGCCTTGGTTTTCAAGGAGAAGATGATGGATAGAGATCAGCACAAGGGGCTAAATAATTCTGAGCAGGGCAGTTTGGACAAGGTTATGATCCAAGGTGAGCTCACAGATAAAAAGTCATCAATCATAGGAAAACACAGTTACTGACATCGGTCAGGTGGAACTCACATCGAATAGGCAGATATCGACGTTGATCATGTGCAGACCAGAGTCGGTGGTGTTGGGCAGGTGGACATTGACGTTGGTCAGGGAACTGGCATCGGTGATAAGGTGGCAACGACATCAGTCAGGTGCAGACCAAGGTCGGCTAGAGGTGACTGACATCGATCACTGTTAAAATAGATTTTGGGTGGACAACAAGCTGTCAAGGAGTCTCAAATGCCCATGAGGAGGACTAAAAGGGTAAGTAAGCCTCAAATTTGTTATTCCCCTTCTTTACACTAGTTGTTTCTCACTGATGGTTAAGAACCAGGAAGTTTTAAAGAGGTAAAGCAGGTAGAATCCAGGAAATAGTGGGAGCATGACATGAATGAGGAAATGGATTCCTTGGGAAAGAACCAAATGGAAGATTTGGTAGAGTTGCCAGCAAGAAAGAAAGCACTAAAAGATGAATGGATTTCTAAGTTAAAGAAAGGAGAGAATGGACACGTGAGACAGAAGGCTATGTTATATGATGCAGGAGCATCTACAAAAGTTTCAAATTCTAGTGTAAAAATTCAAATTTTGGTTTTCCCTCCAAATTGTGAGATTTCAAAATTTCACCTTGAAAGTAAAATGTAATTATCAAAAAGTGAAAGTAAAAAGGTAAAAAGTAATGGTTAGATTGTTGAGGAAATAAAGGGGAAATGGTTGAAACTATTTTCAACCTTAGTAAATTGTTAAAACTTAAAAACAACATTTGTTTGCCTTAAGCCCAATTTAGGCGTAGAAGTTGGAAGAAAATACTTGAAAAGAAAACAAAGAAGAATTCATTAAATAGAGAGGATGAGAAAATAAGGAGGATGAGAGGGATGTAGAAGTGAAGAAGGATAGAGAGGAAAAGTCCTCTCATAGAAGACAAAGAAGATAGAATGAAGAGAAGAGGAGAGAAATAGTGAGGGAGGACCTCACTCAAGAGATGTTGAAGAAAAGAGAAGGAGAAAATTTGATTGAAGTCAAGAGAATGAGAGAAGGAGAAAGAAAGGTTTTGAAAGCCATGGATTCTGGTATTAAATTGTAAGTCTTCCAATTGATCTATGAAAGAAAGAAAGAATGTATTTGTTTCATTTATGAATTCTGTAAACAGGCCTATATATATATGTATGGGAATGTGTGTGTGAAGGATGGTTCTTCATAGCGTATTAAGAAAGACTGGTTATTTGGCATGTTGAGGATAATTTTAAACTTGTATTTATGTGAACAAAGGATCTTAAGAACTTTGAATGCTATAAAAATCCCAAACAGGCCTAAACAAGGTATTCAGGCATCTAAATTACAGCCCACTGCCCAAAGAAAACCCCATGTGAAAATGGTTGCATGATGTTCATAATGGTATGGAGATAGGTCTATAAGGTAATTAGAAACCTAAATGAAGAAGAAACAGGCTTAGAAACCCCTTTGATATCTCAAAACTTCAACAGTTAGAATTCAGGCCTGTAGGTGATAGTATACAGGCAAGTTAAGAAAGTTGCATGTTTTGCATAGTAGATGGGTTGATAAGGCCATCTTTGATAAATAATATGAATGGGGAATTAATTTATAGGTTGACATGTTTGTATATCCTCTTGAGAGCCTATTGATTCTTGAAATAGAGGAGAAAACTAAGAACCCTGTTGACTGTTAAAAAAATACAGTCAAAAGACACTAAATTGTTAAGCAAAGGATGGTACAGATGGTTGATATGACTTGGATGATTATTGGAGAAGGTGTAGGGGGTTAAAACAGACCTTATACAAGTGATTAGATCCCTTGAAACTGTCTAAAACACCCCCAGAAAAAATAATTAGCTCGCAGCCTGTGACTGTCATGGGAAAATTCTGAATTAGGTTCAAACCCTCAAAATGAGTTTTAAAGCTTTAAAACTCTTGAAACTTTGTAATTTGACCCTTTATGATGTTATAAAACTGTTGGAAGTGGTTTCAAGGTGCCAAAGTACGGATAAGTACGGAAAAATTCAATTGCCAAGTGGAGCCTAGGTGCATGTGAAGGGAAGAGCGTAGGCCAATAGAGGAAAAGTGGATTTCTCCAAAGAAGTACCCTAATAAATGATTTATTCACCTGTAAGAAGGTAATGGGTATCTGTAATGATGCTTTGTTTTCTTAGAAAGTCCGTACATCACTCTGTACAAGGGGTTTTGCACTAAAGGAAGGCTAATTGGAACAGGGCCTAAAGAAGAAAGTACAATTCCGTACAAAGCAACCTCAGGATATTTTTAAGTATGTTATATAAAGGCTTAATGGGTATCCAGAAATGGTCTTAATTTCATGATTGAGTCTACCTATAAATATTTATGGCCAATAAATAGGGAAAATAGGGCTACAAGGAATGCTTGAACTAAATAGGCCTGTATATGAAGTTAGCTCACAGTTGATGGTTACAGAGTTGTGTAGGATTGGTTTCATCATTATATGGTCTTGAGTAGGCTACAGGACAATGGTGTTTAAGGTCTGATAGGTGTATGACAAAGCA
Source organism: Torreya grandis (assembly GCA_037957365.1). NCBI lineage: Eukaryota > Viridiplantae > Streptophyta > Pinopsida > Cupressales > Taxaceae > Torreya > Torreya grandis. The sequence continues at coordinate 1,400,981 of JARHVA010000053.1, read as the reverse complement.
TGGCTTTAGTCAATGTCAATGTGACCATTGTGTTTACTTTACCAAGTTGGATAATATTAGCTACATTATCCTATTATTGTATGTGGTGTATATGCTTGTTGCAAGGTCACACATGCAGGGAGTTTCTGAGCTAAAGGTAAAGTTAGTTTAGAGGTGTGCCATGAAGGATTTGGAAGCAGCAAAGAAATTCTTTGACATGAGTATTTCTAGAGATAGGGAAAATCACAGGTTGATGTTGTCTCAGGATGATTATGTGAATAAAGTAGTGGAGAGGTTCAATATGTAGGATGCAGAACTAGTTAGCACACCTATGGATGGACAGTTCATAGAACAGTGTCCTAAATCACATGATGAGGTTGAGTACATGTGTAATAGACCTAACATTGCCCAAGCAGTGGGAGTTGTCAGCAAGTTTGTGTCCAATCCAAGAAAGGAGCACTAGAAAGTAGTTTAGTGGATTCTCAAGTATCTGAGAGGGACCAGTAGTAGGTTAACATGTTATGTAGGGTCAAGCACTTCTCTACATGGGTATGTAGATTCAGATATGGTAGGTTACTTGGATGATAGAAGTAACACCATAGGATATGTGGTGGTTGGTCTTCAAGATTGAACTTGAAGAGGGATACAAGCTAGGAAACAAAATTAGACAATGTATAGGTACAGGTATAGGTGCATCTATTTATCTCCAAGTGGGATATTGTTAAGTTGTGGAGCTAAAAGCTTCACTAATGCAAATTGGAGGAGGTTGTTGAGTTGCAGAGCAACCGACGTCCGTCTCATCAACCGACATCAGTCATCTTCAGTGTTCGTAGTAACTGATGTCGGTTATGGGTCGGCTGACATCGATCAAATAGGAACCGATGTCAACAACCTCTGTGTGTGTGCGTTTGCATGCGCTTCTAGAACTGGTCTAATTTTAGACGGACAGTTAGTTTGCATGTAAAAGACTAATTTTAGTCCTGAGTCTATGTTTTTAATTATTGTAATTAGGAAGTCTAATTATTGTTTGCATGGGATCTATTTAAGAGACCCATGGGGTTGTATTGTAATCAAGGACAAGGAAGAGATCCTTCCAATTGTAAGATCTAGGCTTGCAGGTGTGCAAGACCAGGTTGATCTGCAGGTTGTTGCAAGATCAGGGGATCTATTTGGAGTACTTTGAGTACTTGGTACTGAAAATATTGTTACTGACTGGTGGAGGGTACAACTATGTGTTTGAGTTGTGGTTGTAATTGTTTGTGAGAGAGAGAACTCTTGAGGGAGAATTACTGGTACACCCAAGAGGTGTGGGAAGAGTGTAATTTCTTCATTGTATTTCCTTCTGGAAGAGTGTTAATACAAGATTGTATTGTCTCTCATATTCTGTGTTATTTCTGATTTCAAGTTACATTTTACTTCTAGTTAAATTTCATGTTTAGTTGCTTATACAAGGTAATCAATTGTGCTCCTAATCCTGACAATTTTGCCAATATTTTCAACTCCAACTGCATGTATGATATACAAATAGGTTTTCATAAATTAATAGTCATATATAAACCCATATTTCATATCACTTGGATTCCAAACAAGTTTTAAAGACATTATTCTTAGTCTATAAGTTGTTGTATTATAGTTAGGGTTATCAATGGACAGGGTTGATCACGATAAAGGGAAACAAATTAAATGTCTATCAAATATGGATTTTTTTAATTTAACTTAAATAGACCAATATAACTTAATTTTAAACTATTCACAACACTCAGTACCAAAAAGGATAATAAATTCTTTCAATTGCATGACCAAGACTATAAATCCCTTACCCTGTTTCAGGCTGGTTATCACTATAACTCTGATTGCTTTCCACTAATCACTCTATTCATGAATCAAATTAGTGATTATAACCTATCAAAACAAAAACCAAGCACAACACAATTCCACTTACCACTGGAAGATGTAAATACACATTGTGATCTTCATTCTCAGCCATGCAATACTAAAGAAAACACAAAAATTTCACATTACAGTCTTCTTTATTCATCAACTTCCATTTTTTTATTCACATTCCTTCCCCATTTAAAAATTAATACATCAAGACCTCTTACCCAAATGAATCCACCACTTTTTCAAGTAACATAAGTGAATCTTGAAGCTATTCCCATGTTGGTTCCTTTAAAGTACATTGTATTTTTGTATGTTTTATCAATATGACCAATGTATGATCTTGCCCTATAGACTACGAATATACTTAGGAAATTTTACACACTCTTAAGACCTATAGGAAACATATTTCACATGTTTTAAAACTTCATCAACTTCATACAATGCATAGAACACTTCTTACAAGCTTAAGAAATTCAAATTTTCAAAAGTATCATTTTGGAGGGAAACTCCATATTTCAAATTTTATGCTAGTTGGACAAACTTTGATCACTCCTAGGACAAAATTAGGACCTAATAGACATACCAAACACCTAATATACAAAATTAAGTGAAAAATGAGTCCATATTGAGATCCATAAGGATGCTCCTACATCATACTACCAAGTTAAAGAAATTTTTCCATATAAATCAACTTGGTGTATGTTCTTCCTTAGCTGAATTTTAAATCCTAATGGAAATTTGTTTCTACTAATTTCCTCTCATATAGGTGAACATGTTCTTGGGCCCCACAATGAGGTCGCTTCTAGTTTTTTCTCTTCATTAGTGTACCTGCACATGCAATAAACTTGTCAAGGAAAACACTATTATTGTCTTTTGTTGCCTACTTTGGATGGGAAAACCATGATTCCATCCCTTCAAACTGATTCATCTCAACCTTTATTCCATAATACACCACTATTTTAAATGTTATTTTTCCATCCTTCACCCATTTTCCTTACTTGGTACACTTTATCTCATGCATGTCAATTTTTAGGTCCTTACATGCCATTTGATGGCTTCCGTGTTTGAATTGCTACTGAATAATATCCTCATAACTTACCTTAACCTCCTCTATACACAAGTATTGATTTTTCACTTCCATATTTCTAATTTTCCTTGACTCAAAACACTCTTACTATTACCTTCACTAGGTTGTCCTTCTTAGACCTACTATACACTACTCAACTCTTTTTCACCTCCTTCCTTCTCAAGAATTTCCCTCATGCATTGGATCTTTCATATTAATCCTTAAATGAAATCACAACTGGAAATATTCACTAAATGTTGAGACAAATGTTCAAACAACTAATTCACTAAATTACTTGAAAAAATCTTACTTGCCAATGGTTCACACTCCTCAACTTGGGTTGTCTCAATCTCCTTGGGCTATTCTTCCACATTCATTTATTCATATGTTTTCTACACCAACTATTTATAACCTATAACCAATACCTTAAAGTATACTCCCACAAATTTTTCATCATTTTTTAAAGGCAATAATGTATATTTGACTCCCTTGTATTCTAAAGAATATGTGTTCTTCACCCCATCATAACTAGTTTACCTATCAAACTGCCAAGGCCTTCCTATCAATACATGGAAAATATCCATGGGATTGATATCACACATTAATTTATCCTTATATGTCCCAATATGAAAATATACTAAGCATTGTTCATTCACAATCACACTATACCCTTTTTGAAGCCAAAAAACTTTATAAGGTGCAAGATGAGACAATATTTTAAGACCACATTTGCTTACCATCTCATTAGAAAACAAATTGTACATGCTTCCTGAGTCTATTATCACTTTTCAACATTTACCATCAGACTTACATGTTTTCCTAAAGAGTTTTCTCCTTTGTGTAGGCTCTTACTCCTTTAGTGGCTTCAACAATGTTCTTATCATCAAGAGTGCCTCTCCTTCGTCAGTTTCTACCATTTGGGAATTTAATATAACACTCTCTTCATCTATAGGATGCACCATTTTATTTCTTCCCTCATTCCTATAACTTATTTATTTTTTATCCTATAGACACTCCCAATACTTATGACCTGCATACTTTTTGTATTTAAAGCATTTACCTATGAAACCACTAGTTCCTCTTCCTCTAGATGCATCTCCACCTCTATAGTATGGTCTCTTACCTCTATAACCACCTCTTGGCTATGTTTCATGTCTTTTTCCACTACTTTCACCTTCCTCATATGCATTCCCTCCCTCAAACTCTCCTCTTCCTCTTACTTATTTTCCTCTTCCTCTTGCTTGTTGTGTATGCCTTCTTTCCAACTTCTCTTCAGATTTCAAGGCTGCATGGTATGCTTCTTAAACTAATTTAAATTTTAATATACTGATTTCATCTTGTATGGTGAACTTAAGACAATTAAAATACCTTTATATTGTAACTAACCGCTACACCAAAACCTTGAGGCATTAGTGAAGTCTGCCCACCAGGACCATAACATCCCACCACGCTTTCGAAGCCCAGACTCTGGGCTGGATTTGTGCCCATACCACTAGGATTCCCTACATGTACGAGCCCCAGATGAACACTGCCATGTTGGTGTAGCCACCCTCTCTATGACTTGAACCTGGGTGGAGGCTTTGATACCACATGTAACAAACTGCTACACCAAAACCTCGAGACATTAGTGAAGTTTGCCCACCAGGGCCATAACAGCTACCTTCTTATCATCTTCTTCCAAGTGTCCTTTCCTTATTGTCAATCTATGAAAATATTCTATGTATTCCTTTAATGAATTCTACTTTTTTCTAAGATTATATAACCTCTTGAATAAATGTGTGTGGTAATCTTTAGGCATGAACTTTATATTCATCTTCACCACCATCCTATCCCATGATTGAATTTTGGCTTTACCTCTTCTCCTTCTCTCTTATTGGATTCCATCCCATCATAAATAAGCATGTACTCTCAATCATGTAACTAAAAATTTCAATTTATTAGCATCATCTATCTCCTCATACTCTAATTACTTGTCCATGGATGCTATCCAATCCACCAACTCATCCACATTAAGGTTGCCTTCATAAATTGGCACATCTAGATTTGGGTTTGAACCCATCTTCATCATAGAGTTGATCATTATTTCCTCCAATATATATTTTATTTCTTCCTCCTCTTCTTATCTAGGATATTCCTCTTCTCTATCACTTTTCTCTTCAACTATGACTCTTCTTCTTTGAGCTATCTCCATAGCTTCCATTCTAGCCTGCATGTTCCTCATCTCAATGAGCAAATTTTCCATGTTTTGTTACATTATTTGAGTTGTTTTGAGTTAAATTTAAATTTATACCATTTTTTCATTCTCAAATTATCCTTTGACCTTCCTTAGGATTTGATACCAAAATGATGCAGAGCTTGCACAAGTGTTCACTCTCATGTCCTTGAACAATGGATTCTTCTTTCAAGTCTTAGGTTGAAGATTTCACCAACCATGAAAATAAAAAGACAAAAATATGATTATTGGATTTAAATATCATCATAATACTTAGGAAACACTCAAATAACTCCCTAAACTCTTTTATCAAACTATCTCAACACTCACTTACCACCTTATGCGACTCTACTTTACAAACAAGCTTCCTTGTAACCCTGTTTGACTACAAATGAGTTAATACTAAAAAAGTAATTTATATGATGAATTTACAATATTAAAATCTCCTTTATCTCAATTAAATTCACCTATGGTTCAAATTTTAGGGTATAACTCTCTTTTTAGGTCACATTTATCTCTCTTAGCTCTTTCAAACTAGGCCTTTTAGCCCTTACCCAAGGTCCTCTATCTATAAATCCATACTAATGGTATGGTACAATCCTAGAATTATTTTATTCAATTAGGTCATATGAAAATATACTATAATACAATTTTTTGCGAATTTTTTTAGTGTTAGTTTTCCCCTAATAGCAAAAACCCTAGTTGGCAGGGTTTGGGAACATTAAATAGGTTAAGAGCAGTATAAAAACAATATCTTGAGCTAGGAAGGGTTTAAATCCAAAAAATTATTTTAATAGGTTTTTATAATGACAATTCACATATTTACTTTGATGATCAAGTCCCCACAAGCAACCATGCATTTACAATCTCAAGGTCTCAGTCTGGTCTGACTATATTCATGACAGTGAATAGGGGTTTTAACAAGATTTTACCAATCTTTTCAACTCCAACTACATGTATGATCTATAAATAGGTTTTAAAAATTAATATTCACATATAAACCCATATTTCATATAATTTTGATTCCAAACAAGTTTCAAACACATTATTCTTAGTCTATAGGTTACTGTATTGTAGACAGGGTTACCAATAGACAGGGTTGATCACAACAAAGAGAAAAAATTCAATGTCTATCAAATATGGAATGTTTCAAGTTAACTTTAAAATACCAATATAAATTCATTTTCAACTATTCATAATGGTCAATACCAAAAAGGATCATAAATTCTTTCAACTGCATGACCAAGACTATAAAGCCCTTACCCTGTTTCAGGTTGGTTATCACTACAACTATGATTGCTTTCCACTACTCACTCTATTCCTAAATAAACTCAGTGATTATAACCTATCACAACAAAAATAAATCACAACACATGTCCACTTACCACTAGAAGATGCAAATGCATGTTATGATCTTCAATCTCGACCATGTAATGTCAAAGAAAACATAAAAATTTTACAATACAGTCTTCTTTATTCATCAACTTCCATTTTTTTCTTCACATTCCTTCCCCTTTTGAAATATAATACATCAAGACCTCTTACCCAACTAACTCCACTAGTTTTTCAAGTAACATAACTAAATCTTGGAGCTATTCCCATGTTGGTTCCTTTAAATTACATTGCATTTTTGTATGTTTTATCAATATGACCAATGTATGATCTTGCCCTATAGACTAATAAGACACTTAGGAATTTTTTCACACTCTTAAGACCTATAGGACACCTATTTCACATGTTTTACAAATTCATCAACTTCATACAATGCATGGAACCCTTCTTACAAGCTTAAGAAATTCAAATTTTCAAAAGTGTCATTTTGAAAGGAAACTCCAAATTTCAAATTTTATGCCACTTGGACAAACTTTGATCAATCCTAGGATAAAATTAGGACCTAATAGACTTACCAAACACCTAATAGACAAAATCAAGCCAAAAATTAGTCCATATTGGGATCCATAAGGATTCCTCTACATTAGGATCTAGGAGAATGAGAATAAGGATACTTGGATATCCCCTTCATAAATGAGATAATGCCTTTGTTTTCATACTGGTTGATCCAATCTTTGAGTGCATAAAAATCATTATTCCAATGATTTTTTATGTGATGATAGTTATAATATGGTTTATTTTATGCTCTATTCAAATGGTATGATGGATGATAATTACTAGGAGGAAGTGTGATCATCTTCCTATCCAATAGTGTCAATAAAACATCATGAGGATTATCTCTAAATTAATGAAACTATATAGTTTCTCTCTTGGTATATTGTGCTCTACTCACTAGAGGAGTTGGTATGTAAATGATTCTTTCCATTTGGTAAGTAATTTTACTTGTGATTTATGTTCCACTTTTTCATTTTGAAGAGACATATTAGGTTCTTGAACCAAATTGGATTACTCTGATGGTGATAAATCTATAACTAAATCTACTTTTGTATTGGCCTTGATGAGTCCCAATTTATTATCTATTAAAATAGTTGTATTGCAAAGATGTTGAAATGACTTAATTGTTTGATACAACAAGTTTTCCTTAAGGTTTAATATCAAGCCTCTAGATAATATATACTATCTCTCCAAATATGTTGGTTGATATATTAATTTTTATATATATGACTAAAATCATATTATGAAATCACTAACTGGGACTAACTGGCCCTAGTGTATTAAAGGTAATCTATTGTGTGTGACTTTGGTTCCTTTATTCTAAATTAAATGCATAAATTATACCTCTTATAAATCATTATATGTATGTAATGATATAATATGGAAGGAATTATTAAACTAAGTTAATGATTAATCCTCTAGGATATTGGAAAATAATTATAATTTAGTATCAAATTGCCATTGCACCCATCCATAGCTTTCCTATAATCTTTGAGATGCAATTAATAATCTCCATGTCCATTATAAAAATGAAAATGTTGGTATTTGAAACTTTTTATGTAATGGTGTATGGAATATTTTATGTGGGTTAGTATTTCCATGAATAACATTCTAATCAACCCAAGAGTAATAAGCCTTACTTTCCAAATTAAGTTGATGTAATTTATGTTGTAAATCACCCACAATATGCATCAAATAAATAACTTATTGTGAAGGCACATGTATGTCATTAAGGGGTCATTTAAGTGTTGAGTTTTGTTATTAACTTTAATCATTGGTATATTATTTTACTTAACTTCATTAGGCATGATGGGTTTGGGACATCTTACCCCTTGGAGGAGCGATAACATGGACTTAGTTAGATGGAAAATAACTATCACCCTCTTGAAGGTTAGGGTGAGGAATAAATTATTCTTTAGTGAGGGTGGTATTAGGAGATTCATTGGTATTAATGTAGTATTAGTTTTCAAAACATGTTACACTCTATTGGAATAGAAGGAATAACACTACTATGTTCATCATTGGATTTAATATGTGCATCTAATTTACCTTTTGAAAGAAAACAAGGAACATCAATATGTGTTGTAATAATATTATCACTAAGCACATCATCATTTAATTTATCATGTAAAATGAGATCTTTAATAACATGAGGGGTGGGTAAATAAGAAATAATAATATGTGTAGTAGAGATATTTTCATCTTATCTATATGCATAATAATCATCATCCTTCCAATTTTCATCACAATATTAATCATCTTCACTTGTAGAATCAACATTTTAAGTAAGCACACTTTCATGTTCACTAGAGAATGGCGTAAGAGATGATTTTATATTTTCACTATTATGCAAAGAGTCATCACATGTATGATAAATGCAAGAGTCTATTTCATTATCTATAATTGGAGTAAAATAAGGAGCATGGATTGCATTTTCACTCTTCTTTGACATATCATCACGTGAGATAGGAATGTAATATTTAGTTACATTATTTTAATTTGAAATTGTAACTTGATTTTGAGAAGAAAAGTTGAAGAAAGGAGAAATCGAAACATCTTCTAATTTGTTTAAAAAATTATTAAATGAAGGAATAATGCCATGTTCACTTTTTTTTTGAATTGAAAAGGGCATATAAGATGCATTGTCATTTTATTCTTTAGAAACAACATTATAATATGAGAAATGAATATTATTGTAACTAGAATTCACTTTTTGAGATGTAACATTATGCAATGGATTTTTGAATTTGTCTTATATTGTGTAATTTTTAAAAGAGATGTCAAAAATGTTTTTGACAAGCTAGGAGTACTATCAAATAATGAATCACTAATGAGGGGTTAAATTGGACTTATATTGTTAAGTTATTTTTCTTAGGTGGGGAGAGAAGGAGTAGGAGAAGAACATGCATCTACACTACCTTCACTATCACTCTGATCATCACATTCATAATATTCATCATAACCATCATGGCAATAGTAATAATCATCATCATCATTTTATATAAAATAATGTTCATAATTATTTACTAATACACACTCTTGGTAATTTGTCCATTCTTTATCATAATTATAGTGAATACCTATAAATTGATCAACTGAATGAAGAAGAAGAGTTTCTTTAGTATTCATTTTAAACTTTCCAAAACCTAGAAGAAAAAGTATAAGAGAAAGAAAAATGAATGCTAATAGATAATCCAACATGAAAAAATAAACTATATTTATTATAGCATGTATCCCTATGTGAGAGATAAAATAGGAAAAATGAGAAATTTAAAGCCCCAATTGAGGCACCCAAAATAGAAGGAAATCCTAGTGGCAAGCTAGGGTTTTAAATTAATATTCAAAAAATAAAATAGGTTCAAAAATATGTTTTATTAATTTTATGATTAAATGGAATAACCCTAATAAAATAAATATCTTGGTAAATATAATTGTATAATCAAATAAATATCTAACCATACATTTAACTTGCATATAAAATGATATTAAATAGCAGGGTTTGAGATGAAAGCATACAAAGGGATGATAAACTTATCTTTTTTTGAGTCAAGGAGTTATCTTTGATTGTGTTTTGATCTGAAGGATGATTTCCCCACTATCCTATCTAATTTTTTTACTATCATTTTGAATATGGACATTAGAGTGGTATTGGACACTAGATCTTGCACTCCTATCCTTCCTAGTGCTCATGTCGACTGATGTCTTGATCTTGAACTGAAACTTGTAAGTCTAAGAAATTTTTTTGTAGTTATGGGATCTTCGATCACATACATGTGTTCACAATATCAAATATGTATTTTAACATCTCCTCAAAATCCCTAATGTAGTCTTGCACATAAGAAGAACATGAAGATCAAATATAAAAGGTGAAAATTTGAGCAACATGGGATATGGCCAAGATATCCTCAAAATCCCTATTATCCCAAGTGTTACCTACATATCCCCAATGTTACGGACCTCAGTCCAATGTAGTTTTTCCTTAGGGAATGTGAATAATCAAATAAGTATGATGCATATCTAAAATTCTATTCACCTAGGCCCTCCTCTTGGTCTAAACATGAAATACATGTGTGATATGTAAATACTTCATAAACATGCTTAGATTTGAGTTTGTTGTGTGTTAATATTATTTTATTATATAGTGCCAAAATATAAGTGCTTCCTTGTAAAATTCCTTTAAAATACATCAAATAGAAGACTCCTGATTTTGAATTTGAAAGACTTATTCATGCATTAACCAATTCAAAAAAGGTTTAAATGGTCATAAGAAAAAACCTAAAATAAAAGAGACCCAAAAAAAACTTTATAATGTGCATTGGATAATAGTGTTGGGAAGGACACTAGAGTAGTGTGAACTATTCAATACAACATTCATGTCTAAAATAAATAAAAATAAAAAATGACGTAATAGAATGGTGAGGTACCCTTGGGACTTTATCAAGAACTGATGTGGAAGAACTAAGACTATGAGAAGAGATAGATATAAACATAAAAGAATGATCTCATCAATGAGAGGAATAGTTTAACCATGAGGTAATAAAGAGGGAGGAAGCCACTCCAAGATATAAGGAGGTAACTTATTAGTGTTACAATTATATTACAATTCATTAGGTTCATCATCATTTGAATTAGCTAGAGTGACCTAGAAGTTTGGATTAATGTTAATGAACTCAGCTAAGGGAGCACTATTGATGGTAATAATGGTAGGGATATGATATTGAGATTTTGGATTAGGAATTTTAATACTCCAAGGGTTGGTATCAACTTCATGCTTATACCATTTACCATTATGTAGGAATTTAATGCATTGGCTACTAGAAGAAGTGATAGCCCTCATTATATGAGTCCAAGGGTGAACAAGGAGTATGTTATAAGATAGGGGAAAATCAAGGACCATAAGTTTACTTTGAATGGTCTTAGGTCTGATTGTTAGAGGAAGCCAAATACAACCAAGTGGATTTTGATTAGTTTTATCAAATCTATGGTTGGTAAGGCAGGTTTGCTCGAGATGATCCTTATTATAACTATGTTGTTGGATAAGCCACAAAGATTTCACGTTTATAACGGACCCTTTGTCAACTAAAACTTTACAAATAAGGGTAGTATTAATGGTTATTTTAATGAATAGTGGTGGATCATTGGCATAAAAATGGATCTCACATTAATCATGTCATCTTCAAAAAATTCAATATAAGGCTTATAAGAAGGACAAATAATTTCAATAGTATGCACATTGGTAGGTTGAAGCTCCATAGTGGGTGCTTCTTCATATATAGAATATGGATCTTTAATTTCTAGTAATTGTTGCATAAAAAAATTGTGATGATAAGGGGAAGTATGAACTAACTCCATAAGTGGAATATTGTAAGGTATGGAGTTAAGTTCTTTAAGAAATTTTCAGTGGGATTTAGAATAAGAACTAATGATATTTTTAAAGGGTAAGGTAGATTTTGAAGGAATGAAAACTATTAGAGGTTTGGAAGGAGGTGGCTCCTCATAGGCTTCCAAAGCTAAATGAGTGGTTTTAGTTTCTTTGAGAAGTTTTTCCTCTACATATGGTTTCTTAGGTTTTGTGACATGATCTTTATGAGCTAGTTTGCAATGATATTTGACCTTAGTTGTGTTAACATATTAAGAATTGTTATAATATTTGTCATAATCAGCATCAATAACACAAACATCCTTAGTAGTTTGTTAATTATTAGTTGTGGAAAAAGATTTTTAGTTATTAAAAGAAGAAGATTTGGAAGCTTGTCATTTTTGAGAAGCAGTGTTGTATTCTTAACGATGGAGTTGAATCATGGATTCATTATTGAAAGAATCACCAAGCATGTATAAGATAGAAAATTTAGTAAGCCCTTGACAAGTTTCATGGGAATGACCGATGTTAGCATGAAACCAAAAAAATTGGTTAGGGTCATACCATTTAGGAGGATTATTAGGATAAGTAAAGGTTTTAGAGGGTAGTAAGAATTATTTAATTTATTGCACAATGATTTTTATGTGAGAATATGGGGGAGTGTCAGATTTGGCAACTCCTTATTTTTTTTGAGGAGTATTATTGGTGATGGCATTGGTAGAAGTTTGAAAATATCCTTTAACAAATTTTGGTGTTAGGTTTGAATTGTTTCATGAGGAATCTTGATGTTTGGCTTGGTAAAGAGCTTCATTAAGTGTTTGAGGAGAAAAATTTTGAACCTTATATTAAATTAAAGGAGTTAAATCAATTATAAAGAGTTTAAATGAATTGTCATCGGTCATGTTATGGTCAACTTTATAGGTCAGAGATTTCCATCTTTTGATAAAATCATGAGTTGATTTAGTGGGAGATTACTTAGAATTGATGAAATGAGTAAGGCAATTGTTAGAAAGATCATTATGTTAAAACTCTTTAACTAAAGGATTGACTAAATCCTCAAGTTTACAAATGAAATATTGGGTAAATTGGTTGTACCATTCCAATACATTGTTAGTGAAGGTTTTAACTAGAAGTTTAGTTATGGTGAAAGTATTAGTTTGGATATACTCTTTGTAAAGATTGCCAAAGGACGTGGGGTCTTTAGTCCCATCATACGTGATAGTTGGAGATATATTACCAATATCAATGGAAATGATGAAAGGAGATAAAGGCTCACTTTGGGTGTTTTGAAGCATTTTGATAAGTTGATAATAACATTTCTTGAGGCATCTCTAAGGGGTGGAAGAATAAAATTTGGATTGGATTAAGGATTGATAGCCAGAGGTTGATTATCCATATTGATCAAATGACATTTTAATTACATCATTTGAGAGGTATTATAAGTTTGCATTATGTTCATTTATTGTATGACTTGTGAAATAAGTTGAGTCATATCAATTGGTGGGTTGGTGTTTGTAGGATAACTCCCCAAATTGGTATCAAGGGGGGTTGTTGGAAGATGGATTACCAATGGGATTGTTGGATAGACTTGTGTTAACTACTCCCACATTATGTTGAAAGGTTTGAAGATGATAATTATCTTGATAGGTAAAAAATGGATCAAATCCACCCACTACATCTTGAGGTGTGATTTGAACCATGTTACAATCCACAAATGGAGGGGAAGAGGTGTTCTAAGAGTGAGGGTTTTCTTAGGAGGAAAAGAAAGGGAGAAATGAATATCATGTATAGTGTCTAAATAGATTTACGTTATTGAAGAAGAATCTAATAGGAAAATTCATGATGATTTGAGGAAATTAATAGAATGCTAAAGAAAGAAAAATAGATAACTAAGTCAAATAAACATGACAGTTGGGTCAGTAGTAAGAGTATAGAATCGACCAGGTGAACTTAGTACTTACAACTAAGAAAAACATAGTCTAATAAGGATATAGGGTTAACTAAGTCAATCTAGTACTATGACCTAATTGTTCAAAAGGGATACAGAGTGGACTAAGTCAACTTAGTACTGTAGGTAGTAAGAAAAACAATCTACAAGAGATTGTGTTGAGTAGAATGATAGTGTACTAAAAAATAAGGAATGATTTTGTGATTTAATTTGAAACAAGAAATGAAAGAAAGTACAAAAAATGGGATTAATGACAATTATCCAATTGTCACATATCACAAAACCTTGCACCAATGTTGGCCAATGCAAGTTTTTGCAATACAACATATAAAGAGCAAAGAGCAAGTGGTCAACTGAAAAGTAAATGCTAACTAAGTGGTCATCCTGAATGTTGTTAGATTATTATAAAATGTTATTTGAAGTGTGATAAGGAAGTTGGTTGAAAGTATGGAATTATAAATCAATCTATAAATGGTTTTAGGACATTTAGGTTGAAAGGGATCTACATTGGCAATGGTATTGACCTAGTATTAGGGCCTACCCCATCACTTCACAATCCTATAGAAATAAGGGTGTCGGGTGCTTTACTAATATATACCATTAACCACATGTTTTTACTTGGCCATAAAACTAATTTAGCTTCCCCCTTGGTGTTGAAATCCAAGTAGGTAGGACTTGAGTAGACAAATGTTTAAATGTGTTTTGAAATTATGTGATTTGGTAGTGTGTGCAAGAAAGAGCAAAATAGTGCAACTACATAGTATGTTGAAAAACTACCCAATTAGACTATGTTCTTAGAGTTAAAATCACTAAGAGTGGGGGGGGGGGGGGGTTAATTAGTTATGTAAGCAAATTAACTTCAATTCTAATCCTTCAAACTCTTAACCATTCAACATAATCATTCATGAAGCATATAAACTATTCATTGTAATGAATAAAGAAAACCATGCAATATTAAAGAACATAACACATGAATTAGGTGGGAAACCCTCATGGGGGAAAAAATCCACTCTCGAGCCTAAAAACACATGGACTATAGTCCTATAAGATATCAAAAATAAGAGACTTTAGTGAATCACCCACTTCACAAGGACCACCAACCCCTAAGCATGGACAAGCACCCACTTGACCTAGATGTTAGGACCCACATGACACCATCTATTATCAAAACCTCTATAACTCTAATTGCCTTTCAATATAATGGATAAATAGTGAATAATAACTCTCTTCAACCCTTCACACTTTCTCAAGCCTTCACACAAAAGCAATGCATCCAAAACAACCTTTTGGATCACTCTACACCTTTTTGCTCATCCTCAATCATCAACCCTTAAAAACACTATTAAAACATTATAAATATTACCAATAGGTCATACACATATCCCTCATGTTGCTATTTTCTTCAATCTATCCACCAAGCTTACTCACACGTCTCTTTTCTTTGCATATTAACTATAGAAACATTCATCTTTGATTTTTTTTCTTTATAGAGTCTACATGATCACCACATTCTTAGTTGGCCACAAGACATTCCTTAACCCTTAAGGCTTTTATCTCACTTATAAAAACTATCAACACCACCTTCATAGGTTGAACATAACTTTACATTGAGAAAGAGGATTATGCTTAATTTGTTGGAGGGTTTGGAACTGAAATTATTTTCACTATTTTTTGTAGTATTGTTATAGGTTAGAAACCCTATGCCAAGGTTTTTGAAATATATCATAGATTTTTTGTTAATGGATAAGCATGTTTCGACATGTGACGTGAGGTGAGATGAAACCCACCACTACCCAGGCCTTAGACAACATATGTAGACATAATTGATTTTCCATGTATCTTTATTATATTAGAAGACACCTTAGGGTTTAGGAGAAACATAATCATAGTAAGGCATCGACCATATATAATTTTTGTTACATAGATAAGTGGTTAACCCTAAGTGGTGGTGGTGGCAAAAACTAGTTCATGTTTATTTTAGATGGCTTACTTTGATTCCTTAAGGTTTCTTAGGTTTTTCAAGCAACAAAGAATGAAGTCCTAAAAGAGGGTTAGGGAAATAGAGGAATTTAGGGTAACAGGATAGGTTTTTATTTTATGGATACTATAAAACATATACTTTATGTGTAGACACTATAAAACTGCACATGATGGTTCTAGATGTCAAAATGTTGTAGGATACCTTAGGGATCACCTGACTCTTCTTGACCCACTGACCAACCTATCAGACCTTAGGTCTAGTTAGATAATTAGCTAAATAAAATCAATAACTTACTAACAAACCTTAACCCACCCCTTTTAATTCACCTTGACCCTTTACCTCTAGACATTTGACCACCAATGGTCAGCTTAACTGTCGATAGTTAGCCTAAATGTTGATGATCATATCCTCACCTTTATAACACATCACTAGTTGTGTATGAGATAACAAGGAATAATTAAATATGTTTACCTTATGTGGTGCTAAAAAACTCCCAAGCATCAAAATTATCAAGCCAACCTACTAAGGAACCTTCTATCTTCCATCTCTCTTTGCCTATAAAAGGAAGGGAGTAGGAGGTGAAAGAAGGGATCATCACAATCATTCTTACACATAGGTATTCAAGCTCTCTAACCACCTAGTCTTCTTCCAATGATTTAGTAAAAATAATAGAGATCCAAACCTTTACAAAAATTATTCTCAAGGCAAAAGTACCATTACTCTACCAAAATTGCTCCAGCCATCAACCATCAACCATTTAGCAAGAAACAGGTATATTTGTACTTCTATTTTGTTATTATGGTTTCTAAATTCTTGACTTGAATCAGACCTTTCTACACCTATCTTCCAACCTCATATTTCTGACCAAACCCTTAAATAAACCTTTACTTAATCATTGATCTAATATGTAACTCTTTTCTAAACACTTCCAAAAATCTACAGACAATCACTGATGGTTAGTATAACCGCCAATAGTCACCCCCAACCACCGATGGTTACCCAACTACCGATGATCAACCTAAATGTCTACGGTTAGCCCAACCACTGATAGTCACTATGGCATGAAATAATAGCAAGTTTTTTTTGACCCCTTACCTCCAACCAAATTTGTCTTTCTATGTCCCTACCTGTTCACAGACTGCTTCCTAATTTTTTGAATGTGACCCCATCCACTTTAGCACTAGTATTGACTTGTTTTTGCTATATTTATTCATTTTCTCTATCAAGCATTCATCTACTTCTTGTATTTAATTTTAGTACTCTATATTATTTAATGCAAGTATCTTTATTTTATCATTTCCAACTTAATTTTTATCAAAGAGTAGATTGACAGCGTCCTAGCAAGCTTAGGTTCTTAGATCTAGATCATGTTAGGTAGTCCACCTAACTATCTTGTTAACAACCCCTTTTATTAATGATTTCTTATCTATAGGTTATTCCTTCCAAGACAAAGAGGATCTCTCCATACTCATCTAGATTATGTGCACATCAACAACCATGTATTTCTACTATAACCCTTATTACTAGTTTCTTATCTTCTTCCAAAATTAAGAAATGAGAAAAAATTAAGAGAAACATTTTAGTTTCTTGTCCCTTTATTTACAAGATTTTCACCCTCACACCTTCTTCCTATCCCTTTGAGGACAACCAATTACAACATATAACCATGTGATTTACCATCACAGTTATAGCTTAATCATAAATGTGGGTACCTTGTCTCTACCCATAGCATGGTTCTCATGGATACTTTTCACCTTGAATCAGATGAAATCCCATGATCATTGTCTCTCAAAATTACCCCTTTCACCTATCATTAACCTCTTGTGTTAAATTTTCTCCCTCATCAAGGTAAACCTCTAAACCTATACCGATAAGTCCATGTCTAAACTTAGCATTAAAAAAATTTGGAGTACCAAAATATCACTTGGGTCATATGTCTCTAGCATTGCAGACTACTCCCTTGGAGGATATCTACCTAAAAAACTAAATTACTTAAAATATATATTGTTCCCTTGAAGGATATCTATCAAATAAACAAACCCAAACTTAGACCACTCTCTTGAAGGATGGCTAAGTCAAATGGGTCAAGAGCAATCATTTGAAGCTTCCTAAACTGATCAAATTCACCAACCATTACCTCTATAACATTAATAAAATATATTATATCAAAATTAAAACAAATTATCCCAAGAAATCTATAAACAAATTCCATTAGTAGACTTCTTGTATCAATCAGTCTAGACCTTGCATGAAGACATGGACTTGTCTACTATGATTCTTAGGTCACCTATAGAATGGGAAAACTAACCCACATGAGGTTACCTTACCTATCAACCCATTTACCTACCCCCCCCTTATACCATTTTCAAATCAAGGTATTATGAGCTTACTTGACACAATGTGATCAAGACACATGTTTATCAACTAAATCATGCTAATGTGAAGTATTCAAAAGGCTTAGGTTCCCTAAGCCAATCTAACTTTAGTTTTTTGTTTTATCCTCATCAATGAAAATGCATCATGTTATTTTTCTTATCCTCTCATCATTGGTTCATGTAGACATATGTCTCATGATTCTCATCTCTTTTCTCATGTTTAGTATCTAACTTACTTTATGTGCTAACATCATAACCATATACATCATTATATCCATAAATCAAAGAAATAAAATCATCATAACATCATTTCATGAATCCCATCAATAACCATAATCAAACCATCCATAAATCATAAATATCATATCCATGAACAAAACATCATCCATAATCATCACATGCCTAAAGCTACTGAGTTCATATCTCATAAGCATAAAGCATAAAGCATCAAAACATAAAAACCAAAATCATGAACCAAGAACATACAACATATGTATATATCACTATGAACATCATAAAAATCATCACCATATACATCATATCCATCGTAAATGATACATGTAATAATGTATAGATCTCTCTCTCAAAGCATGTACATCTCACTGCATCAACACACAAGCCAATATCAAAATCATGTACATCTATACCTATACATCATATTATATATCATGCCCCTAGGGAACCACTACCATTGGCCCCTCTTGTACCTACACTAACACTTCCATCTAGTGCAAATCATCCTAAGATGCCTACATGTCCACTCATCAATATAGCCCACTAACTTGGACTCACCATGGCTTCCCCACCTACCAAATTGGCTCTATACTCACCCCATCAGGGTTGCTTAGGACACTGTACCATAACTATGGCCTTGTAATACCTCAACTCCTCCACTATGGCCAAGTACCACACCATTTGGATAGTAATTAGTGGTCCTATTGGTGTTGTTATTGTTCCTACCCTCTATCTCAAGGTATCCCTCTCCTAGGTCATTAAACCTAGGGAGGTCCTTGCCTGATCTCTCTCATTAATAACAGTGGTAACCTAACCCTATAAAGTCATAATATGGCCTTGAAATGCAGCCACCTATCCTTGTAACCCTATAATATATGCCTATGCAACAAATATTACTTTTCTGACCTGTCCACCCTGTACCTATACCTATGGACCTCCACCAGCTAGATCCACATTCATGGCTTGTCAGCCCCCATCATCCCATCTAAAATCAGCCATTACATAAATGGCTTGGTACCATGCCACATAACCAATGATAACACTAGAATAAGCAACCCCTACTCTAATTGGTAGCTCCTCATGATCTAAGACCATCTCCTCTTATTGTGGCTCAGGTAACAAAAACTCAGCATCCTCCCTCCTATACCTCAAAAATAGACCTAGAATCCCTTGCACTAGTTCAAACTACCTCTAAAATATCTCAAAATGGATGAGCTCAGTCTCACCCTCTCTCCTCCCATAGATCAATATCTAGATTTTTAAGGACAATGTGTGATGGCTATAGAAGGCCCATCTTGGAAAGTTGACATATGACCTCCACACCACATCACCCATAACCAATCCATCTAAGGCATCCCTAAACTAGTCAATATATCTCACCTCACCTCTAGCTCCTATCAATGCATAATCTCCCCTCCATTGCATGAAGCCCACTCTAAAATCCATTTGGGCATAGCCCTCCCATGGTAAACCCAATGGTTTTATGACCTAATATGCTCATATGCCCAATAATAGAGTGCAAATCCAATATTGATCCCATATCTCCTACAAGTTCAAGATTCCCAAAGTTCCCTGTATATCTAGACCAATAATAATGGTGCCCACTTGAACACTATCCTCCCAAACAACATCTCTACCAACACTCCCAACAAAAAATAAGGAAATTGACCATTGTTTGAATTAGGTAATGCAAAAGAGGGCACTACCATCATCATCATAGTCATCAAACACCTCTTATCTAGATCCCTCTAGTACAATGGCCCATAACCAAAACCACATGTATGCCACTTGGTAAGGGCCCGATCCTCACCATATAGGAGTTCCATCTGCTCATCACTCTCAATATGGTAAATAGGCTCCCATCAAATAGGTATCCATGTAATCTTATGAACATCCTTTAATAGGATGTTCATCTCTCCTATCAGTAGTAGGAAGGTGTTCATGCCCAAATCCCATCTCTCAATGAGGGTCATGATCATCATCACATCTCATAGCAAGCATTGATAATATCTCATATCCCTAAGGTTGACCTCTCCCATGTGTCCCTAATCATCATTTATTCATCCCTCCATTGACCTCAAAAAATATCCTAGGAACCTAATCCCTCATTTGGATCTAATCTTATGCCTACAAAAATTCAAGTTAGCATGCACACTTAGTTTTCCGTTGCCATTGCTCATTTCAAGCATTCTACCCCAATCCACCTCTTTATCAATCTAAACTAGTCTACATCCACCTACATCAACCTATTTACAAACTAACACACAAATATTACCTCTAAAACATTACCTATAGCCTTGAAACCAACCCTCACCTATAAACATTTTAACATCTACCCGAATCTTTCACAATAATACCTAATTCTTTTATCACAAACATCTACCCTACCCCACAAAATTTTCAACAACCTTCCCTTAACCAATCAAACCAACACCTAAATCTATCCAATAAAAATCTCAACTAACCTAACCTATTACTCCTACTTGAACATCACCTATCCTAACTTGCATTTGACCTTTTAAACTACCAAACACCACCTTACAACATTTTAAAACAACTGTTCCTATCTCTTTCTATTGAATCATCCCTTCCCCAAACACTTGACCACCGATGGTCACTACAACCACCAATGGTCCAATGAGATTTTTTCTTCGGTGGTCAATTGATGATGGTCAAGTCTAACCATTGACGGTTGGGTCGAACCACTAATGATCACTATGTGTGACCACCAATGGTAAACCACCTAACCTACCTTACTAAAAACCCATCAATACAGCCAAAATTAATAGGAAAACTACCTAATTCTATTCTAGATCCTATCCCCAACCCAATTCCTCCCTTAATTTTCAATTTCACCAGGTAAATTTCTAAAATCATGAGCAAAACCTAAATCTACGTCAAACCCCCAAAACCCTACCAAAATAAACCACAACTACACAAATTCAATTTCAAAACAACAAAATCAACTAAACTAATAATTTTAAAACACCCCTACCTCATTCCTTGATCACTGTCAAGGATGGATCCCACATCTATCTACTCGACTACATCCTCATCCACCCTACATCTCAGTCTAAGCTAGATCAACTCAAATATATACTCAGCCAATCAATAATCACCACATTAGTAACTGATCAGTCAACCCTCTCACAGCTAAATGCAAAATCACTAGATCATCAAAATGAATGGAAAGCTTAGAGGTCAAATTACAAAAAGTGAAAATGAAATTTCATTTTCACTTTTTATCCTCTTTCCTTTTAGGGTTTTCCCCTAACTGTCAATGGTCAGGGTGACCATCGATGGTCAAGAGAGCCCACATTTTAATTTTTTTTTAAAGCACCCACACCTAGGTGCCAAATTTTTGGAGATAACCTTTCTTCCCCATACCAAAACTTGAACTCTTGGAGATTACCCTTCTTCACCCAACCATTAGATCACATCCACCTTGATGTTGGCCATTTTTACTTAAATAATCACATATTCTATGATAATCTTTCCTGGTCTTTTTAATTGCACTGACCAACCTTACCATGCTAAACATTTGCATTTACACCACCTAGTGCATGACCCAACCATTTATGTTTTTCAAGGGAGCACTTCCTACGTCAGATACCTATGAAAACACTAACCCTATCTAAAAGCCTTATAAAGTAACTCAATCAACTATGACTAATGCTGTGGACTAGCTACCCTATCACTTTTACTTCTAAAACTGACCTTATTTTTACCAACATTGGTAACCTTATTCTATGTGTGATCTTGGCTATTTCACTTAGTTGAATTTTATATGCATGTTTTCATTTGAAATTCCCAACCACCTTTGTCACCAACCTCATGACTCACCATAAACTACTTATCAAACCTTGAATCAATTTTGGTTTCACCTCATCAACTCTCAATTTGAGGAGGAGCACCTCCTCTCATACTCGAGGTAATTAGACCTTCAACCAAACAATCTATATTTATTTTACAACTTGTTGATTCAAAATTGCATAACAAAAAAGGGAAAAATATAGACACTATAAAATTGCACATGATGGTTCTAGATGTCAAAATGCCTCAGGATACCTTAGGGACCACCTAACTCTTCTTGACCCACTAACCAACCTATCAGACCTTGGGTCTAGTTAGCTACTTAGATAGCTAAACTCAATAACTTACTAACAAAACTTAACCTACCCCTTTTAACTCACCTTGACCCTTTGCCTCTAGACACTCGATCACTGACCGTCAACTTAACCATCGATGGTTAGCATGACTATCAATGGTTAAGTCCTCACCTTTCTAGCACATCACCAAATGTGTGTAAGCTAATGAGGCACAATTAAATATGTTCACCTTATGTGGTGCTAATGAACTCCCAAGCATCAAAATCAACAAGCCAACCTACTAGGTAACCTTCTATCCTCCATCTCTTTTTACCTATAAAAGGAGGGGAGTAAGAGGTGAAAAAAGGGATCATCACAAGCATTATTGCACACAAGTATTCAAGCTCTCTATCCACCTAGTATTCTTCTATTGATTAGAAACAAAAATAGAGATCTAAACCTTTGTCAAAATTACTCTCAAGGAAAAATTACTATTACTCTACCAAAATTTCTCTAGCCATCAACCATTTAATAAGCAATAGGTATATTTATACTTTTATTTTTTATTTTGGTTTTTAGCTTCTAGACCTGGATCAGATGTTTCTGCACCTATCTTCCAACCTCCCATTTCTGACTAGACCTTAAATAGACCCTTACTTAATCATTGATCTAGTTTGTAACTCTTTTTTGAATACTTTCATAAATCTACAGACAACCACCGATGGTCACCCCCAACCATCGATAGTTACCCAACTACCAACGTTAGCCCAAATGTTGATGGTCACTATAACATGAAATAATAGCAAGTTATTTTTGAACCCTTACCTCCAACCAAATCTAACTTTATGTGTCCTTGCCTATTCATATAATCCTACCTAATTTTTTGAATCAGACCCCATCCACTTTAGCACTAGTATTGACCTACTTTTGCTATATTTAATCATTTCTCTATCAATCATTCATCTAATTCTTGTATTTCATTTTAGTACTTTCTATTCTTTAATACAATTATCTTTCTTTTATCATTTATAACTTAATTTTTATCAAAGAGTGGATTGACAACCTCTTAACGAGCTCATGCTTCTTAGATCTAGCTAATGCTAGGAAATCCACCTAACTATCTTTCTAACAACCCCTTTTGTTAGTGTTTTCTTATCTATAGGTTATTCCTTTAAATACAAAGAGGAGATCTCCATACTCATTTGGATTACATGTGCATCAACAACCATGTATTTATACCACACCCTTATTACTAGTTTTTTATCTTCTTCCAAAATTAAGAAATGATAAAAAATTAAGAGAAATATTATGCCTATGAGGAGAAGATAGGATTTATTATGAGGGATTGGTGGAGGAGAGGAGTGTTAGGTCAACATTTGGAATAATGGGTCTCAAATTCACTCCAGAAGCATGATCAATGGTGCTCGGGATCCATAGGATCATAAACTAAGTTTTGGATTTTGAATGACATTTGAGAGGGTTTCCAACAATGATACCTTGAATTCTTGATTTGGTGAATATTTTGGGTTTTATGATTTTATTTACTTGAGTTGGTATGTGAAGTAAGTAACTTCGTTAAACCCACTTTGGTTTTATATTTTGAAGTCTTCAAGTTTTTCATATTACTCTGCTAAGACTGGGTGATTTTGAGTATTAAAGCTACATAGAGACTTTGAGATGGTTTAGAAAGGATCCCTGCTCATTGACTTTGAGCTCTTTGCATTACTTTGCTTATTTTTGATATGTGAAGTAATGCTACCTTGAAACCTCGATTTGGTGAAGATTTTGGGTTTTATGATCTACTTTACTTGAGGTGATCTAAGAAGTAAGTAACATCATTAAACCCACTTTGGTCTTGGATTTCAAAGTCTTCAAGTTTTTCATATTACTCAGATAGGATTGAGTGGTTTTGAGAAATAAAGATACTCAGAGACTCCAAGATGGTTTGGAAAGGAGGGCAACTCTTAGATTTATTTAAGTTATGTTGAAAGTCCAAGTTTATCTTTGAAGTGTCACTCAGGGTTTTCACACTATTTCACTTGTTTAGATCTACAAAGTAAATCTATCTCTTAACCTCGATTGGGTCTTAGATTCTAAAGTTTTTGGGTTTTCTACAATACTTTACTTATTTTGGTCTATGAAGTTAAGCAAATTCATAATCTCATTTTGGTTTTGGCATATTTAGACTTACAGGTTTTTACATTTACCTTACCTAACTTGGTGTGTGAAGTCATGTACCTTTGTAACTCTGGTATGGTCTAGACTTATGCAAATTTTAGGCTTTACACTTTACTTTGCTTGGGTTTTGAGAAGTAACCCAGTGAATCTAGTTTTTATTTGTAAGGAGCTCAAGCACTTAGTTATTTGTTTTTTTGGGAAAGATGGACAAATGGGTACTATGGTAATGACCCAGGTAGACATTTTCAAACTTTCTAAGTGTAAAATTTTGGGGATGCCACATATAAAGGAGAAAACATGTGATGCTTTATCCTCATAAGTTAGATTAGAGGGTTATGTTAGCAGAACCACAAGAATGTATATTTATCAAGTTGATTATTTAGATGATTTAAATGAGGGTACACAAATTTGGAACACAAAGTTCAATAGTTCGAATGGTGTTATAGATCCAAAAGGACAATCTCCTAATGCTTGTAAGGGGAGGGTACAATGGGCTTCACCTATCTTTACTAATCCAGGGAAGGTGGATTGGAAGGCTCATCATTATGGTCTTATAGAGATGTATGTATGAGCTTCTATCTGGACTGATCTATAGAGGATTAGAGGAGAAGTTAGATTAATAATTTTTGTGAATAATTAGGTGACTCCTCTAAAATTTTAGCTCTGAATAAAACCTGAGTTCCAAAGGGGGTGGAGGTGGAAACTACTAAATCCCAAGGATTTTTAAACAAATTTCATATGATTGGTGTGGGTAATGAGGTGGTTGACCCACAAGTACCAAAAGATATAACTAATGTGGACAATTTAAAGACATATGGTAATATGGGGCAGTCAGAAGAGATGTTATTTTTAGATACTACTACTAATAAGTAGTCTTTGGGTAAGGAGCAATTTTTTGAATAGGTCACAAATTTATTTGATAGTAATAATAAGTTCAAGGATGAGGGTAGGGTTAATTGCACTCATATAGTGAAGGACTTTACCATAGCGAAGAAGTCGAAAAAGAGGTGTAGAATCTCATATTTATCTAGTTAAACTTTTGTTGGGGGAGGATATTTAGATAAATGAGGTGGTTACTATGGCTAATAAAAATTTGGTAAGTATATTCTATGGTCAGAGAATGAGGGAGAGGACCCTTTGATAATGGATATTGAAAAAGTGGGAAGTCATTCTCGGTTACTCACCATCATTTTTTTTGTTAGCAAGGGGCTAGATTAGTTTACATTTTTAGGTATTGAATGATGTGGAAAGCATTTTAAAACACTGGTGGCAATGGGATTTGATGCCTTTATGTCTCAAATGTTGGTCCCCCTTTTTTGATACTAGATTAGAAAGGGTGGACTCAATGCCTATCTAGGTCAAATTACTTGGTCTCCCAATTAATTTTTGGTCTTTGGATGTATTCAAAGATATTAGGAACATACTTGGACATTTCATGAATGCTGATTTGAGTTTTATAGAATCTAGTTTTATGTTA
The DNA here is from genome assembly GCA_037957365.1 of Torreya grandis. Lineage (NCBI taxonomy): Eukaryota > Viridiplantae > Streptophyta > Pinopsida > Cupressales > Taxaceae > Torreya > Torreya grandis. The sequence continues at coordinate 1,374,817 of JARHVA010000053.1, read as the reverse complement.
GTTTCTAAGATTCTTGTTGGTATAGATATTTGTAAAGGATTGTTTGGTGAATTTACCCTTTATAAAGGTAGCCATTTGTGTGTTCAGGAGCTTGATTATCAAAGGATACCTTTCAGATGCTATAGATGCCATTAGTAGGGAAATCTAGTGGCTGAATGTAACTTTCCCTTCAAAAAGAAGTGTCACCAGTGATATGAGGTTATTCAATAAGAAAAATGCAAAGCTCGAGATGTGTCATAGGATACTGAAAGGTGGGTGGTTGTAGAATAGGTATAGATAGAAAAAGTAGTGAATGAGCATATGATCAATGAGTTACTTTCTAGTACCCCATTGGGTGAAAATACAAAGGATGATGAACTTGTTAATGTAAATGCACATGTTAGCTCCTTAAAGGAAGAATTTATAAATTTTTCATTAAGAAATGCAATGCAATATATGGTTTTTAATGATTATTTGAAAACCAATACCAATGTGGGAGATTTTGAGGCATTGAATGAAGTTGAGGATAGGTCTATTTCAAGCCTGGCCATGAGTTCTAGAAGAGAGGTGGGAGACACTATTTATGACTCACTCTTTGATAATATTATTGAATATAGGAACAACTCAATAGATCTGCCTATAGTTATCAAATGGGAGAATCCACTTGAAAAATTAGATACTAGTACTAAGGAAGGGAAGGTAAAAGGTCATTATAACTTTAGGAAAAGAGTAGCTAAAGTGGCTAATAGAGATGATTTTTTAGGGGACTAGGTGCAAATCCAAAATGAGTTAGGAATCAAAAGAGGAGAGGAATAAAGTCTCACATATCACTTGCAAAAGAGAAGGCTACCATAGAAGTAGTTGAAGGGAAACAATCTCACATTAAATAGGTTATTAGAGCACATTCAACCCCTAGACAAGTTTTAAAATGATTTGAATTTCTCTTAATATTAGAGTGTTGGGACATCCCTCTGAAAAATTAGCCCTAAAAATATTGATCCAAGTTCACAATCCTAATCTCTTATTGTTAATGGAGACTATGTGTGAAGGTAGAAAGCTCTGTATAGAACTGTAAAAGTATTTAGGTGGTTGGGAATTCATATACCTGGATGTTATTGGTCAATTAGGAGGACTGATCACTAGGTGGTGGCCCAGGGATTGTCTTTATACAAACTCTTGGTCTTTCAAGTATGGCTTAGTTATTAATCTCTTCTATAAAGAGATTGCTAAAGAGCTGACTATTTTGAACATCTATGGTCCTTACTTTGAGATAGTTCTGTACTGGGAGAATTTTTTTGATATGGATTTGTTGAGATAGAATAAGGTTATTTTAGGTGGTGATTTAAATCTTACTTTAGGTAGAGATGAATTTTGGGGTCTTTATGCTCAAGTTGATCCTTTATCTAATTTTTTATACAAAGATTTGAATAGGTTGGGTTAATTGATGTCACTCCCATTAAAATGTGTCATACTTGGAGGAATAAAAGGGATGGTGATGATAGGATTGCTAAGTGATTGGATAGATTTTTTATATCTGAAAACTTCTCTTTTGAAAAGATCAAATTAGATAATGGTTTAGAATTGGAGGTGATTTTGATCATTTTCTATTTTTTTTAGATTTGAGTTTTAGGGAGAAAAAACCACCTAGTCCCTTCAAACTTAACTCTGAAAGGTTGAAAGATGTATATTTTATCTCTATTATTAAAGACACCTTGATTCTATATTAAGAGGATTTGAACTTATCTACAACACTTCAATTTGAAATAAACTTGAAGCTGATTTAAAAATTGGTTTCTTTATGGGCCACTGAGAAAAGGAAAAAGGATGAGGAGTTAAGGGAGGTTGAATTCTTATTAGAATAGTGGAGTTAAAAAGATTTTTCAGGTTTTGAAAATCAAGAGGAAAAAGATGAGGTCTTTCAATTGGAACAAAGGAAAAGGAAGTTGTTAGACGCTAAAGAAGCTAAGTAGAGGTTAAAAAGTAGAGCTCTCTAGTTATCATGTGGGGATGAAAACACAAAAAAAAATCATCAATATATGAATCATCAAAAAATGTTAACACTATATGGTGATTGACTAACAGAGAGGGTAATAAGGTATCAAACTTTGTAGATATTATAAAATTAGGCAAGGATAATTTTGGATCAATCTATAAGGAGGAGAGTAGGGTGACTATTACTGAGGTGATCAAAATGACTACTTGCTTTCCCAGATTTTTGAATGATGGGGATAATGAAATTCTTATGGCTGAAGTTTCTGAGGAACTACATGAAGTTCTTCATAGTTTTTAGAAGGATAAGAATCCTGATCTAGATGGGCTACTAGTTGAGTTTTTTATTAGTTTTTATGAGCTTATTGAAGAATATTTACTTAAATTTATCAAGGATTCCATATCACAAGGAAGAATGGTTGCTACCTTTAATTCCACTTTCATTACTTTGATACCTAAATTAGCTAATACCATAAATTTTGAGGAGTATGGACCTATTTATTTTTGCAATTATATCTACAAAATTATTGAAAATATTATTACAAAAATGATGAATTATTATTGTTAGACACCATATCACAGGAATAATTTGGTTTCTTATCTAGATGTCAGATACATGAAGTTTTTGGGGTGGCTCAAGAGGCTTTACATTTGATAAAATCTAAGTGAATTCTTGATATGGCTATTAAAATATATCTCTCAAAGGCATACGATAGAGTTAGTTGGTTGTATCTTTGGCTTATGATGTTACATCTTGGATTTTTTTTACAATTTGTCAACTGGGTGATGAATTGCTTAAAAATTGTTTCTTTCTCCATATTGATCAATGGGGCTACTACTGATTTCTTTAGACCTAGTAGAGGACTGAGGCAAGGTTTTCCTTTATCTCCCTTACTCTTTTTTCTAGTGGCTGAAGGTTTGAGTTGGGCTATCATTGAAGCTAAAAATATAGGTGATTTCAAGGGCATTAAGATGAGAGACTCTTTATTTTTTACTCACTTATTGTTTATTGATGATATTTTGTTACTTTATGATGGATCTAAAAGGGATGCATGTAAGTTAAAGTAAATTTTGGATCTATATTTATTGGCTACTAGAATGAAGATTAACACTAACAAATCTATAGTATCTTATTATGGTATTAGCAAGCTAGATAAGGGATTTTTATCCCAACTTTTTTCCTTTCAGCAGGTGGATCTACAAAGTGATCATAAGTATCTTGGGTTTTTTATTAAACCTAATGATTTTGGTTAGAAGGATTAGCATTGTCTTATTTACAAATTTGAGAAATGTTTATTAGTATGGTATTTCAGGTGGATCTCCAAGGGTGGAAGACTCACTTTGGTCAAAACTATTTTGGAAGCTATACCGGTGTACTGGATGTCTCTAGCTTTTATTCCTAAAGGTATTTTAGATAATCTTAGACAAATTAGTTTTAGGTTATTATGGTCGAGTAGTAAGGACAAGAAGGGTATACCCCTTGTGAAATGGGAAAATATTGTTATACCTAAGGAGTACAAGGGGTGAGGTATTAAAAATCCACACATGTTTGCTAGTACTTTGGCAACAAAAAATGTCTAGAGACTCATTAATAAAAGATGGCTATGGTGTGAGGTTATCTTACAAAAATTTATCAAACCTACTACTTTGATTGAATGGATTCATAATATGGAAAAAACTCATAGGAATGTCTCTATTATTTGGAAGGCTATGGTCTCTACTTTTCAAATTATTGGTAGGTGCTTAGTATGGAAAGTGGGTGACATAAGGAAAATTAGAGTGGGGGAAGACCCCTAGGTTGTATGTGAAGAGGCTTATAGACTTCTTAATATATGTATTAAATAGCTTAGAGGGTAGGGCATTTTCTACCTTTCTCAGGTAGCTGATCCAAATCTCACAACTATATGGAGTCAAGAATGGAAATGAGCTGAATTGTTGGGTCTTGAAGATGCTAAGAAAGAGGCATGGGTTGACTATATTAGAAACCTAAAAATTTGTCATGCTAGATTAAAAAATTCTCTTGATGAGCTAATTTGGTCAAAAAATAAAATTAGTGGCTTATACACACCAAAGTTGGGGTATAAATCTATTTATAATGTTGACCAAGAGAATGTACAAGTTTGGTGGTGGAAAATATTGTGGAAATTGAGGTGCCCTCTAAAAGGGTGTATATTCTTGTGGCTGGTTCTCAATAATATGATTCTAACTTGGGATAATTTACAAAAAAGGGGATGAAATGGTCTGAATAGATGCCCTTTATGTAAGGTTTGTGAAGAAAATGTTAATCACTTATTTCTCACATGTGATTATATTGGTCAAGTCTAGAGGGAGATTGGGGTGTTTACTAGAAAGTGAATTATATGGAATGATGATAATATAGATGAAGATCTCTTTAGCTAGATGGGGAATCATGACTATAAGGAGTTCAAAGCTTTACCTATCCTTGTTCTCTGGGGAGTTTGGATATCCATAAATTCCTACATTGTTAATGATAAGGTCATATTACCTTATCAGTTAGCTTATCAAAGTTTTAACATCATTAAATAAATTTACTCAACTGAAGAGAGACAAAGATACTAGACAAATTGTTGAGGAGGTTATCGATAAAATAGGGGCTTGGCTTTATTTTATTAGGGTAACACAAGAATAACCTTGGGTATGTGGGGTTAGAGGTATATTATTCTTTAAATATGAACATTTGGTGATGTTTAGAGTAGGATTGGGGAGTGGTAAAAACAACTATGTAGAACTTATGGCTCTAAAATTATCTTTGATGCTTTATGTTGAGAGGGGTGTTACCCATCTATAGGTGTTCGATGAATCCCAATTTATGATAAATTGTGTGAATGGTGTGTTTTATATGGATAATATATGAATCCAAGCTATCTTAGAAGATATTACCTCCTTAAAATCTCTTTTTACTAATGTGACTTTCTATCATATCTATAGAGAGAGAAATAGGATAGCCAATGAATTATCTAAAGGTGGTATTCAGTTATTTCTTAGATGATGGTTGATATCAAAACTTCATGATGGTCACATGGGTGATTATGAACATACACATTTCTTCTAAATTTGTCTACTTGCTTTGGTGGGTTTTTTTTTATGTTTTTCCTATTATTATGATCACTTCTATTGTCTTGTATAGTGTGGATATTATTTAACTACACTGGTTTGTCTGGGTTCATTAGAGCTACTGTTGTTATACTTTCTTTATTTAGACCTTTTTTCTAAAATGCTTTTAATAACATTTACAAAATTTAATCTCATTTTATTAATAAATTATGATAATTTTTTCTCTAGAAAAAAGGTTGAACATAGATTTTATAGATCACCCTTAAGCAACAACACCTTTCAATTAGGCCTAAGTAGCCCTTTTAGGTCTATTGAGACCTATTCATCCTTTTAACACTTCAATAAGAAAAAATAGAAGCACAAGACCAGTTCAAAGCACATATATCCATGTCACATGACCCCTAATACATCTTAAAGTGATTATATTCATCACTACACACCTATGCATATTCAAAACCTACCAATTATTTACCTTTTACATGAAAACATCATGAATGAACAAATAGTTAACTTCCAAGCAATGGTTCATACTGAATATGGATTGGTCAAACATCTAAAATCCATATAGATTATCCTTAGGGAGTATACAACATTATTTAATATATAATTAACTATGAAACATAAAAACACCATCAAGAAAAACTCAAATATCCTCTCAGGTCACTTTCATAACAAAGTCAAACCCTTGATCAAAGTTGAACTAAAATAAATGCAATTGTATGACTAGTCAAACCTCCAAATCAATTTTTTTGGATTTATGTTGAATTTATTTACCAATTTTATTTTTACACCATCATCAAATTCATCTATTTTCAAAATTTATAGGCAAAACATTGCAGACTAGTTTTCCTTTGTAAATTCAAATATTTGAATTCCAATGGTCACTAAAAATGCAAATTTGACTATGGAAAATGATGAAATCAGCTTGGGAGAGAAAATTTACACTATCATAACTTTTTATAGACATCATGTCAAGGTCTAAAATTTGAAACACATGTTATAGGCACAAAATTAAATAGGCCCATATGACCACTTTCTTGTAACACCTTTACATGTATAAATATTGATGTCATCAATCTGATTACTTAGGAAACTCTACCAAGATGACTGGGATAACCTAGACCTTCACAAGACTACTCAGATGGATTCCTTTCACTTCCATAAGTACACCAAGAACTTCTTACACCCCATATTACCCCTTAAACATGGTCAACACATCATAAACATTCATCATCTTTCCTAAACAAGCAAACACTATAAGGTCCATGCATGATAACTAAGGCACACTTTGTCATTGACCTACAACATAATTGACACCTCATGAACACTCTTTTTCACCTTGTAGACATCATTGAAAATACCTCAACAATATCCCCATTTTTCATTGATGTCAACACTTGTAAACACCAACACAAAGCTATGCACATACTCTTTCTTCCTCTACAAACACTTTCTCCCCATTTGACATAATGACAAAGTGTGCTTACCTGCTAATCCTAAAGACTTAATAAAAATTTTAAAATACAAAATCAAAAAGGAACCTCATATTATATATGAAATAAACTCCCACTATCACTGTGCATCCATTTCTTACCATGACTACCTCAAACTTGCTCATTGACAACACTCTTCTTTGACCATGCACTATTATATGAAGAATTAATGAATAATATCTAATAAATGGTAGTGATCAAACCTTAAAAATACTGAGAGGAACTCCCCTTAAGTCACCTTAAATTAGGCACCCATTGATCACCTTCAAACCATCTCCAACCCTGATGAAACTTGATAGTTGCCTTCAAATTTTCTCTCACAATCCAACTTCATGATCACTAATATATGTTCAATCAATTATTCAAACATAAAATATTCTCAAAATATACTATAAACCTCATATGAGAACAATCATACCTTGGTATTTTGGATAAAATTACCAAAAAGTCCATTTGAATCACCTAGCCTTGTCTAGAGGCCTAGTAGCCCTGCTTGAACCTTATAGAGCCCATAAATTTCTATGTAGAGACATTAATGACTTTAAATTACATATATATATATATATATATATATATATATATATATATATATATATATATATATATCACATTCATATGCCCCCTCATGCATTCCAATTTTCATCATCGAACTCTTGTTCTACAACATAGCTCCTTCACAAATTGACCTACCAATTAACCCTCCATTTGCACAAATGCTCAACCATAGAATAAACCATACACTAAAATATGATTTTAAAGTAATTTTTGAGCACCCATTTGGCCATTTAAATAGAATAATAAGCCGAAAACCTCAAATCCTTTGGAAAGGTCATTAACCCATATGGGATAAAACATTAGGGTATCAATGAGAAATGTGGTCAACTTACCATCTTCTGGTCAATGATAGCTCCTAAAAATTATCTCACACTTCTAGGTCATTAATACACACCATTGGACCAATTATTGATGTCTAACTCTTTGGTAAACCCATAAAACTTTGAATGTGGTTTTTGTCCTACTAGCCCTTAAGTAGAGACTATCATACTCGAGAGCCACTAAAATTATTCAAATTTCCCTAAAGAGGTATTGAAAGCATGAAACCACCTATATAAACATGTATGAGGTTAAAACACATTTATATTCCACAAATTCACCTTGAACACTCACCAATCTTCATTTGACACCTAGAAAGCTCATGACTATGCCTGTAGACCCTGTGTATACCCCTGTCACTATGCCAAAACACCTTTAACTAATGATGTGATAATTATCACATATTTAAGGAACATTTTTCATTTAGACACATCAAATAAAACTAACCTCAACCCTTGGTTAACTTCATACAGCTCAAAAATACCAATTTCACATGATGAGCTCTCACTAGGCAGTGAACACTAAGAAAAATGGTCAAACTGAAAAAATGGTCATGAATGGTTATTTTGACCAACTTATCACATTTGAACCCATGTAATAAACTTATACAAGTCTTGTCCACACTCCAAATCAATCTTACCTTCATTCTTCATTATTTGACCAACTAAACCAAGCTTCAAAGATTGACTAAAACTTGCTTTTAGGACCAATGTCCCTAAATAAATTTATTGAAGATTTTTATCACTAACCACTGAAGCAAACTCATGAACTTGTTTCTCCCCCTTAACCAATGACCTTATATCATTAATAAAATTCTTGGAAACATAAGATCATTAATTTTTTACCATAAAGGTATTTGTCTTAAAGACCAATCAACAACTCTTTATACCTATGTATTGATTATAGTATCGTGTACATCACCTAAAGCACACACACACTTGATTTTACATATGAAATATGTCTCCTAAGAAGTATAGGTAGAGACACCCAATTTTCATTGATTCTTAAATAGGTAGATTTCCTACTCTAAAAATTTTACTTATTGGATCCTTATAAATAAATTAGTTTTAATACAGAAATTCAACTCCAAAAATATAATCAACTAAAAATAATGCAATTTAGGTAATAATGAGAACTATGCACAAGTTTATAATGGAGTTTGATAGATGCCTACGTCTTTAGGTTCTCTAAAAGATGAACTAATTCATTATAAAAGTCCATTTGCAAGTACAAATTTAAAATTTACAAAATTATAATGAATCCATCATAAACTCAAGTGTCAATCAGTCCTATAGAGATGTAGACTAGTCTTGAATGGCTTGCATAATGTTTTAGCATGACCTACCTACTTCACACCTTCCTATTGACTTCTCCTCTACTTCATGGCCTCCAAGAGCCTCTACATAGAGCTAAGTCAGAATAGACATCAGTCATTAGCTTTGTAAAATGATCCTTTTTTGTGGCCTCCAAGTAGTGCTAAATCTTCCAATAGAGCTATTATTACATACTCAACTTAATAACACCATATGAATAATAGAGAATCAGAGCTTTCATAGTCACGTACAATGTTCCTCTAGTGCTCCAAAAAAAACCCTCTACTCTTTTCTCAAGCTTCAAGTAATAAACACCAGAATTAGGATTTATAAGCCTTTAAAAACCAATAATAATAGTAAGAAAAATCCAAATGTCTTTTAATACACTTGGAATGCCTTCACAGTCTCACTTAAGGCTTGCAAATTTTAATTAAGCTCGATTGCCTTTGCATGAATTAGGCTTGAGTGGCTTAGTGTGAATTCCTAGAATTCCAATCAAGTTCTCCTTCCTCAAATGAACCTCCACCCCCTTTATATACTTATGGAAGGTCCACTTTTTAAGGTTTGGATAGTAATCTTTTTAAAATATTTGTGGGATTTAACATTATCCCCCCACTTATCTCATATATATGGGATTCACCATTATTTATGCCTTTAAATAAGGCTCATATGTGGGATGGAGTGAAATAATAATTTATTCATTTATTTAAATGCTCCACATTTTGACTAGTATGTGCCATGCATCACCTAAAAATTTGTCCACATGTCCCATGCTAATTTATCCACGTGTCATCATTTAATTGGTCCATGTTGCCACATCATCACTTTTATCAGGTTTAACAACTTTAACTGGCCATAACTTTTGCATATGAACTTAGAATTAGTCCATTTAAAATGCATTAGAAAGCTTGTGATGAGTTATACACCATGGAACTAGTTTAGAAATGTTATAAGACAATCAATTTTTCTAGTTTGCCCATCTTTGACTATTTGTTGACCAAACTTTAACTAATGATAACTAGAGCATACGATGTCCATTTTTTGCATTCTAATAGTTTCCAAAAATATCTTAATGAGTTCTACATAATGGACCACATTTAAAGAAAACTAGGGAACATCTAAAAATATCCTTCAAATCATGCCTCCTAATTGAGAAGGCTTTTGTTCCACCAAAAGTAGAAACATTCATTTTATCAATACTAGATTTAGTTCTTTGCAATACCTCATTGAGATCTCTACAATGGACTCTGTGGCCTCTAAAATTGCTATTATGATATGGGTAGGATACACCATTCCTTTCCTATGGAAAATCATCAATTCACTATAAGCACAACATCACACAAAATGATTAGTTTGAAAAATACATCTTAATGTCAAAGAGACAAGTATATGACTGATTTGGTGATCTGCCAGTGAATAAGCTATCATGTATAGTGCCTGGATAGCATAATTTGTCTGTGTCACTGGTTGCATCCCCAAAATGGTAAACTACTTATAACTATAGAATATCACCTGGTACAACTACTAATAAAATTTTGCCCATGTATGGGTCTTGAACTGAATCCTACACATTATATCATTAGATGTAATTTCATAACAATAGCTACTTCAATTTCAAGTATCAAGTAGGTAAACTGAACATGTCCCAAATAACCTTCATATAATGTTATCAACATCACAATGGAGTTAATTAAAATGTGAGAAACACCAAACATGATAAACCTATTACAATATTCTCCTCATCTAGTTACTCCAAAACTATTCAAAGCTAAAACATTGGCTAATTTGTCTTTCATCAATCATCAGAAATCTTAAAGATGCTTTGAAAAAATTGCATGTTAATCTATAATTCCATCTATGTAAACATAAAACTAAGGAACTTCTTACCAACCCATTTTATTAGATTATCTTATTTAGGTGGTTTTATTTCCTTAGTAAATACCTAGGTTGACTCATCAATTGGTGGTGGATTAAGAACTGCATTTACCTTTACAACAGTTCTATATTCCATATTCATCTTATTGTTTTGAGATGGATGAAGTATCCAACACTGCTCAACCCAATGTCTATTCACATGAAAATGAACACAAAATTTCCTCTTGACCTCCTTCTTGGATGAAGAATCACATTTTCCATTTCTTGCCTCTAAAAGATGAGATTGGTATAATTTCATTACCTCTTTTGATAATTCATTTATAACTTTCATCATCCTACTATGATGACTTGTTCATTTACATGGAGGAATTATATTGTATTAGTGACATAAGCACTTGGCTATTGAAAGCTTGTCTTCCTTCAATAGATTTGGAACTCTCTCCAATTTCTATTCGCTTACTAACATAACCCAAACCTATAAAATAAGGATGATCCTCAACCTGTATTGGGTTAGTAATGCCTTGGCTATTCTTACCAAGACCTCTTCCATCAAAACCCATTTTAAATAATATTTTCAAGCCAATACCTCTTGTGTGTTTCTCAAAATCACCAAAAACTGCATCAAAAACTAATTGGGAAGAAATGTTACATGGTGAACTTATAGTGCAATCATCTATCACGGTCTCTGCATCTATGGTGGAAGGTAACCCCTTATATTCATGACTCTGTAACTATGTCATGAGTTCATCCTTGGTTTTCAAATCAACTTTTAAGCATTCAAACTCCTCTTCTAAGGAATGAAACTTGGATATCAAAAAAGTGTTCTCATCCTAGATCTATCAATTGAATGCTTTAAGATCTTAAAGCCTTTCATGCTTCAAGGCTTTTCCCATGGTTTCTTTCTCTTGAAAATAACTTGTATCTCCAAAAACTACACACTACACTGGAAGATTAAACAATTCTAAAATGTCTGTAAGTAATTGAAACTAATATCAATAGGCTTCACAATTAGAATCAAATCCTACATTTGAATTTCTCTAATACCAAAATGATCCATAAACAAGTAGATTTCCTACTCTAAAAATTTTACTTATTGGATCCTTATAAATAGATTAGTTTTAATTCCAAAATTCAACTCTAGAAATATAATCAACTAAAAATAATGCAATGCAAGTAATAATGAGCATTGCACACAAGTTGATAATGAAATTTGGCAGATGCCTACATCTCTGGGTTCTCTAAAAGATGAATTAATTCATTATAAAAATCTATTTACAAGTACAAATTTAAAACTTACAAAACTATAATGAATCCATCATGAACAAGTGCTAATCAATCCTATAAAGACCTAGATAGGTCTTGGAAGGCTTGCATAATGTTCTGACATGACTTCCCTACTTCACACCTTCTTGTTGACTTCTCCTCTGTTGCATAGCCTCTAAGAGCCTCTACATAGAGCTAAGTTAGAATAGGCATCAGTCATCAAATCCATAAAATGATCTTTCTCCATGACCTCCAAGTAGTGCTAACTCCTCCAATAGATCTATTATTATAATACTCAACTTAATAACACCCTAAGAATAATAGATATTCAGAGCTTTTTTAATCCCGTACAATGCTCCTCCAGTGCTCAAAAAAAAATCATCTACTCTTTTCTCAATATTTGAGTAATAAACACCAAAATTAGGATTTATAAGCCTTAACAAAGCAATAATAATAGTAAGAAAAATCCAAATGTCTTTTAATACACTTGGAATGCCTTCAAAATCTCGCTTAAGGCTTGTAAATTTGAATTAAGCTTGAATGCCTTTGATGAATTAGGCTTGAGTGGCTTGAGTGTGAATTCTTAGAATTCCAATCAAGTTCTCCTTCCTCAAATGAACATCCACCCCCTTTATATACTTGTGGAGGGTCCAATTTTTGAGGTTTGGATAGTAATCCTTTTACAATATTTGTGGGATTTAACATTATCCCCCCACTTATCCCATATATATGGGATTCACCATTATCTATGCCTTTAAATAAGGCTCATATGTGGGATGGAGGGAAATAATAATTTATATATTTATTTAAATGCTCCATATTTTGATTAGTCTATGCCATGTGTCACCTACAAATTTTTCCACATGTCCCATGCTAATTTTTCCATGTGCCAACATTTAATTGGTCTATGTTGTCACGTCATCACTTTTATTGGGTTTGACCACAACTTTGACTAGCCATAACTTCATACAAACTCAGAATTGGTCTATTCAAAATGCATCAAAAATCTTATGACGAGTTCTACACCATGGAACTAGTTCAGAAATGTTCCAAGACCATCAATTTTTCTAGATTGACTAGATTTGATTATTTGTTGACCAAACTTTGACTAATGATAACTAGAGCATACAAAATCCATTTTTTGCATTCTAATAGTTATCAAAAATCTCTTTATAAGCTCTACAAAATGGATCACATTTAAATAAAACCAAAGAACATCTAAATTATTATTCAAATCAATCATAGAGAGACTAAAGGTCTCCAAACTCAAGAGACTCCCACATCTCCATACTCTCACTTGGATTGTAGTCCCACCTCATCATCAAATTGACTTTAAATGAGTCCTTAACTTCATTCTTTCCTTCATACATAGAATCTTTCTTGATTCTTTTATCTACTTGGGTAAATAATACTTGTTCTTTGACACTTGAAATTGTTCCCTATTCTTTCATGATAAACAATCCATTTTAAACCTATTTTTCATTCACTTCCTTGGGTCTCCATTCATTATTGCTCCTTTTCTTCATGTTAGGATTGACATTCTTTGAAGTGTAATTCTGACCATTCCTGTAGAACCTTGTTATGTGACCTCTCTCTTGAAATTTTAAATAAATGAAGTTTCTCTGATTGTACATACCTTGTGTATGAGCTATATTATGACTCTTTGAAGTTTCATTATCCCATTCATGCACCTAGTCATTTGATTTCTTGATGAATGCATTGTAAGACCTTTTAATATGACCAATCCTTTGACACTTGTAGCATAAGATGTCATTCTTTCCTTTTAGATCAATTGAATATATTGAGTGATGATATTCTTCATGCTTGTCATTATCTTTCTCATAATTCCATGTAAATCTCTTATAAATAGCTTTTATTTTGCAATCAATTATCCTATGACCAAACTGATGACAAGAATAAAAATAACCATTAAAGGAGTTATCATACATTATATCATTGGGTTGCTTGATTTTATTTGAAATTTTTTAGCTTTTGAAGTTGTCCTTCTTATTCATATTGACATTCTTCTTGTCTTTACAAGTACTCTCCTTAACATGATTACTCTTTTGATCTATCATCACTGTCTTCTCAAACTTCTTATACTTTTGAACATATTCATATAACCCTAGGCTTGACTTATCATTTGAGACTTTTTGACTACTCAATAGGTCTTTAATATCAACTGTACTTTTCTTAAATTTCTAATATGTTTCAACCTTTCTCATAGCTTGATCTAATTTCATCTACAAAAACTCCATCTCTGATTTATATTTGACACATTATTCATCCTTACTCTTTACCACTTTAGAAAGGGTACAAACCTAATTTTAAAGATATTGAGTGATCTCATCATGCATTTTGACTTCATTGCTCATTCTTTCTTCAAAGAAGCTAATCTGATCCTCATAGGTCTTGATCAAGGATGCTTACTTTATGTTCTTGCCTTTTAGAAGCTTTAACTCTTCCAAGGTATTTAGATATTTTTATTCAAGAGCGACTTGATCATCTTATTCCTCTAAGCTATCTCCACCAAAGATATCTTTGCCTAAAGAGCATTCACCTTCATCATCTTCAAGATCCATAAACAATGTCTTGTTATTCTCATCATGAGATGAATCACCACTATCTATTTTGTTTCCTTCTTTTTTAGTAGATGAGTTACTATCTTCTTCATGGTAAATATTCTTACTACCTTTTTATTACTCCTTCTTTCCATTTCTCCTATTGAAAAAAAAATGTACTTGCTAGGACCCTTAGGTTTCTTGTGTTCATCCCCATGAGATTCCTTATGAGCTTCCTTGTATTTAGATCTGCCTCTATCTAGGAACATATCTATAAAATGACCAACTTTACCACAATAAAAACATTTAAAAAGAAGCTTCCCTTCATATTTACCTGATCCTACATTCAATTTTATTATAATCATGGATTCAATTTGACCTTCATTAAGATCAAAGTCTTCAAGACTTAACTTTTATTCTTGCCTTTTGTCTCCTTGATCACCTTGAAGGATGCTTCCTTCTTTGGTGGTTTTTCCTCATTGAATCTCATCTCATAAGCAGTAAGGATGCCATGCAATTCATCCATCTTCATCTTGGTGAGATCATGACTTTCTTCTACAACATAAATTTTTGAATCAAACTTGAGGGTGAGCGACCTTAATACTTTTTTTACTATAGTAGCTTCTTCAATCTCCTTTTAAAGACCTCTAATAATGTTTACCACCTCATCAAATCTTATAAGATAGGATGCCATAGTATCTTCTTCCTTCATTTTGAGGCCCTTAAATTGTCTTTGGTAGGTCTGTAATTTGGCCAACTTAACCTTTGAATCCCATTCATATATGATCTACAATTTTTTCTAATGTTCCTTGGGAGACTTGAAATGGATCACCTTGGTGAACTCAGCCTTTAATAGGCCACAAATGATAGCATTCATTGATTTATAATTTTTCTCACTCAACTTCTTGTTAGTTATACGAGTTGGAGTAGGGTGTGGAATAACAATCCATAATAGATTACCAAATGTCAAACCCTAGAGACATGATGTAGGTCTTCATCATTTCACTCCAAAAATCATAGTTGGATCCATTAAATATGTTTTCTTTCTTAGTAAATGAACCACCTTGCATTTGATGACTACCCATTATACCTTTGATCACCTTCAAGTGGTTAAAATTACAAAGAAGGTGTGGCTCTGATACTAATTTTTAAAGGTATAATCATTGATATTGGGGTGAATCAATGATTCAATCAAATCAAATTCAATTCCAATCCTTAAAAATTTTAACCATTCAACATAAGCATTCATGAAGCATATAAACCATTAATTGTAATGAACAAAGAAACCCATGAAAGATCAAAGCACATAACACATGAATTATGTGGGAAACCCTAATGGGGGATAAAAAACACTCTCAATACTTCAAACACATTGACTATATTCTTATAATATATCATAAATAAGAAAATTTATTTAAGCACCCACTTCACAAGGAGCACCAACCCCTAAGCATGGACAAACACCCACTTTCCCTAGATGTTGAGAATCCACACAACACCTTCTGATATCAACACCTATATGTCTATGATTTCCTTTCAATATAATGGGGAAATAGTGAATAATAACTCTCTTCAACCCTTCACACTTTCTCAAGCCTTCACAAACAAGCAATGCATCCAAAACAAACTTTTGGATCACTCTACACCTTTTTTCTCATCCTCAATCATAAACCCTAAAAAACACTATTAAAAAATTATAAACATGACCACTAGGTCACATACATATCCCTCATACTAATTTTCTCTTCAATCCATCCACCAATCTTACTCACACTTCTCTTTTATTCACACATTAACTCTAGAAACCCTCATCTTTGATTATATTCTTTATAGAGTCTACATGATCAGCACCTTCTTGGTCAGCCACAAGACATTATTTAACCCCTAAGTCTTATATCCCACTTTAAAAATATATCAAAAACACATTCATAGGTCTACCATAGCTTTTATGGATGACCCTTAAGCAGCAACACCTTTAAATTAGGCCTAAGTAGCGCTTTTAGGTCCATGAAGACCTATTCATCATTTTAACATTTCATTAAGAAAAAATAGAAACACAAGACCACTTAAAATCACATATATCCATGACAAATGACCCCTAATACAAACTAAAATTATTACATTCATCACTACACACATCTGCATATGCAAAACTTATCAATCATTTGCCTTGTACATGAAAACATCATGAACGAACAAACAATCAACTTCAAATCAATGGTTCATACTTAATATGGATTGTTCAAACCTCCAAAATCCACATATATGATCCTCAAGGATTATAAAACATTATCCAATAGATAATTCACTATGAAACATCCAAAATCCATCAAGAAAAACTCAAACATCCTTCTTGGGTCACTTGTAGAAGAAAGTCAAACCCTAAGTCAAATTTGAACCATAATAAATGCAATTATATAACCATTCAAACCTCCAAATAAATTTTCTTGGATTTCCAATGAAGTTATTTACCACTTTTTTTTTAAACCATCATCAAATTCATCCATTTTAAAAAGTTATAGGCAAAACATTGTAGAGTGGTTTTCCTTTCTAAATTCAAATATTTGAATTCCAATGGTCACTAAAAAATGTAAATTTGACTATGGAAAATGATGAAATCAGCCTAGGAGAGAAACTTTACACTATCATAAATTTTGGTAAACATCATGTCAAGGTCTAAAATTTTAAACACATGTTTTAGGCACAAAAATAAATAGAACCATGTGACCACTTTCTTCTGACACCTTCACATGTGTGAATGTTGATGTCATCAATTTGATTACTCAGGGAACTCTACCAAGATGACAAGGATAACCTAGACCTTCACAATACTATTCATATGGATTAATTTCACTTTCATAAGTATACCAAGCACTCATTACACCCCATATGACCCCTCAAACATGGTTAACACATCATCAACATCTATCATCTTGACTAACCAAGCAAACACTACAAGGTCTACGAATGATCACTAAGGCACACTTTTCCATTGACCTACTAGAATACTTGACACCTCATGAACACTTTTATACACCTTAGAGACATAATTGACAATAAATCAACATATGTGAGCTACTCTAATCATGCAAACAATTAAAATTGAAAGTGTGAATTAATTTCTAGTATATAGTTGTTAATTCCTAATTTAAGCATGGTACAAAGTTAGTTCAGATGACACTATATTCAAGCATTAAAGAATAGATTCGATAGGGTTGATATTATACTTTAAAAGTAATAGTCCTTAATAACTAAGTCAACCTAGTCTTTTAGATAGAAGATAGACTATAGAACTAGGTTGACCAAGTCAACCTAGTTTGTTGTAGGATTATAATTTTAAAGACTAAAAATTTATGCCATTCAAAATTGTAATGAATAATTATATTGAAAGAGAGAGAAAGGAACCTTGGTGGTTTAAAATATGTCGAGGACAATGAAATTTATGCTGAAGTGCCTTGAATTTTTCTTGCAAGTTCTACTAACCATGTTGATTGGTTTGACCTAGTTCTGTAACTCCCTATTTGCTAAATCCTATTTAAGATGACTAAGATGACCTAGTCAAACTGGTTTGTTATCTGAAAGTTGATTGGAATACTAGGTGTTACCTACATGACTTAGTTTGTTTTTCTAGAGATGAATAAGAGACTAAGTCAACTTATTTAACATAGCCTATTATCTAAAAGTAAATAAGAGTATTGTATCAACTAGTTCAATCTAGTAACTGTATCTAATGAAGACCTATATAGAAATAAAAAAGTCATTTTGATGTGATTGTGTGTTAAACATTTGCATAGAAGTTAGAAAGTATACCAGCTTTATAGACCTAGTATCGTAAATATAGAAAAATAATAAAATGATATAAATTAAAAGTGTGAAATAAAAATCGTAAGGGTTAGATTCACATTTGGTTCACCAAAATGTATACAATCATAAATGCTTTAGATCTAAAATTTTTCCTAGCTCAGAGAAGATAGATCCTACTTACACTTTAGATTGGGGATACATTAGATAATCAAGAACATGACTAATATGGATTTTTTATACCCAATTAGGGGATCTCTTACCGTAACAATGTCACTAGAGAGGGTTTAAAGCCTCTAATTAAGAAAAACTATGCAATAACCTTAACTAGGTCATATGTTTTCATATTCACTATACTAATAACAAGTAAAGCAAATAAATATAATCTAGTGCTCACCAAATCTTGTGTAAAAATTAGGGGTTAGTAAACATACATAAGATAATATTAATTAAGCTATGTATAGGTAAAACCCTAATGCATGGAGAGGAAGACTAATATTATTCAAAATCCATTACTTATACTACTTCTATCTACTAAATAAAGGGGTAAAGTTAGAGTTACTTACCTAGAAGATGAACCCATTGAGACTCAATCTCTCCCTTGGCCAAGGTGTCTCGCAAGAAGTTGTTGTGGTTTGTAAGGATCACTAAGAAAGGCTAAAGTATCTAAAACTTCTCCACAAGACTAGATTATTTTCCAAGTAGAAACCCTAAACTAAGACTCCTCAAGTAGAATGATAGAATAAGAAATTGTAAAGCAGTTAAAATGAATAATAACTCTTTATGTCCCTCAAAAAATGGTGAAATAGATGTATTTTTTTAGGTGTATCTAACCTTAAACCCTTTCAAAAGTTTTGGCTAACATGGTCGACCCAGTCGACCTAGTATCATTATTGATAAAAACACACCAGGTCACAGACTAGTTCAGCCAAGAGCTAACCTAGACCCTAAATAATTTTTGTCAATAAGAGTACAAGGTGACACAGTCAACATAATCATGTAAACTACCAAAAGAGGGTTTAAATTAGGAAAAGGGGTACTAAAAGTGGTAAATGATTAGAGGAGTATGTAAAATAGGATTCAAATCTTAGGGGAATGTTTTTAGGATTTGGTTGGATTGGTAACAAATGGAAATAAGGTACAACAATCATATAAAGCACCAATAGTCTGCCCACCCCTTCCTGATGCACCCCTTAGGGCATGCACTTAGAGAGATCGAGACTTGACATGTTCTTGTAAGATAGAAAACATTAATAATTTATAAAGTTTGAAAATATTATGTGTATATAGTTTTTGCTTGACCAAATTTGAGTGTATACAATATATTAAAAAAACTTAAGTTTTGTTTTTTTAGATATGGGAAGCCTTCAATAGTTTATTCTTGTAGTGCACTGGTAAGCATTTAGCCCTAGAAAGTTACTCTCAATGCACCCTAGAGATGGTATAGTGTGGCTATAAGATGATGGAATCATCCATATTTTGTTCACTATTTATGATTGGGATTAGTATATATGAGAACCTATAAATCAAACACACCTTTGAATAGTTATATCCTTAATGATTGTTATAAAATTTCAAATTTTTAAATCATGCTAATAATTAATTCACTTTGATTACATATTTTAAAATTTAGCACTACTTTTTGTCTCACTCTTCAAACTATTATTTAAATTCATTATGTATACACATTGTTAAAATCTAAATATCATAAAAAAGCTAAAGTAAACAATGCACAAACTCAATCCATACTCAACCCAAATCATAAGAAAAATACTAAAAAAATGAAAGAACCATTTAATTAAAGAAAATCAAGCTTGAATTGGGATTAAGAGAATTCATGCATTCAAAAAACTACAAGGCATACTATGCACCATATTCAGGGACTTATCATGATTGTTAAAGTTGAAAAAAATAATAGAAAGCAAGTAGATGTTCATTTAATGAAATAAAATTCATTGCATATATTAATGCCAACCCACATAATATTGATGCATTATTTTATATCTTGAGATATGCACCAAATAAATTATCTCAAGCTTCCACTTCAAATTTTCTTGTCACTACTAATCCTCTATCAATGTGTATAGTTAACTATGAACCGTCATCTCTAGGTATGGGGTCATTACTTGGGTTATAGTAGATTTATATGTATGTTTCTACACAAGAATCTTACACACCTCCCTTGATTACTACACAAGTTCCACTTCCAACCTCGTCTAATGTGTACTCTCTTAATAAAATTTGTATAGCCTTACATGTTAAAGTATTGAATTTAGAGAAAGGTGTCTCTAAAGATACTCAATAGACTATCATACTTTGCTTCAAAATATTTTAGCACCTGAGATAGCCTCTTACCCTTTACTAGTAGGTTTCATATCTTCTAAGTTACCATTATATGAGGGTAAAGGTGATGTTAAGCAGCATCTTCGATCATTCCATGAAGCATGTTTGGACTATGCCTACAATGACACATTACTAACCAAGATATTTTTCCAAGAATCATCAAAGATTATGCTTCATAATGGTTTTATGATCTCCCTCTTCAATAAATTAAAGCATTCAACCCATTGGCAGATCAATTCCTAGCACACTTCTCAATAAACATTAGTGAAAATATATCGTATGTAAAACTTACTAAACACAATCAAGGATCAAATGAGCCTATTAGTGAATATGTTCTCTAGTATAAAACTATTCTAGCTAATATTACAAACTCTATGAAAAATAATAAATTACAAGACATATTCACCCAAAACTTGTTATCACCATTCCATTAATCAATAATGTTTGATAAATTCAAATATTTTGAAGAATTATGCCATACAGTCAAAGGAAAATAAATCAAGCCCATAGAATTTAATAAGCTAAAATATGCATCAAAGGCTACATTTTCTTCAAATACAATTTTTTTAAATAAATCCAAACTACATTTTCAAATCAAATGAAAACAAGAATGAATCAAAATTAATAGTTAATGCAATAACACAACCAACAAACAAGCTTCATTTGACATCTCCACCAAAGAGATAATTAATAAGGTTACCATAACCTCCTCACATCTTGTTATAGAAACTACTTGATTGAAATATTATATCTCTACCTCTATAATGGGTCCATAAAAAATGCAAGTACAATGACACTCCTTCACTATCTTGGATACACAAAATAAGATTTATAAGCTACATCAAGAGTGATCAAACAATTCAATGGTCATACACAACATAGTCTTAGGAATATAGTGTTACCTCTCCAAGTTGGTTTAGAAATAGTGAAAACTCCATTTATAGTCTTACCAAATGTAAGGGTATTTAACATGTTATCAATATTCCCTTGGATACATAAACTCTACATAGCACCATATATAGTACATAGATGCCTAAAATGCATACATTGTAATGATGTGGTCAAATTTCAAGTCATTAGATATGATTAGCCTTTATAGTTAGTGATTACTCATCCTCCACCCCCACTACCACCATAATTGGTTATAGGATGTACTCAAGATCATGGTACAAATATAATTAGTGCACTCATTTATGAGCACAGTGCATAGTTAGTTGTTGTACCTATACGTAATATTTTTATATAATCAGTTTAAAGTAAAGTGGTACACACTCCTAAACAAAATGATTTACATCAAAGAGTTACTCAAGGTTAAAATAAAACCAAATCTATAATACATCCTAAAGCAATTCATTAGATAGTTTAGCATGTTCCCCGATAGACATAAGCATTGATTCCATCCCACTATAGAATAGACTCTACCAAGTCTTGCACCTTATCAGAATATACATTCTAAAAAGATTGCATGAGTATTGATCATTGACAATTATATTACATCCCTTGATGGCTTTTCAAATTCAGATACATCCACATATAGCACTTTTCATCCATGAATATTCACTTTTCAAGTCTATGATCTAAGCATGCACTATGGTCCCCCTGTTGATGGGATCATAAGCTAGTTTTCCTTTTTTTAAACCAAAAAATAATAAAAATAATAAATGTCAAAAATACAAAAAAAATTGAATATTTAAAAATAAAAAAGCATTCAAAAATATTTTCAAAAAATCAAATACTAGGACTTGAGCATGGCATGAATTTTTATTTTATTCTTTTACATTTTTTATTTATCACATATTTGGTAGATAGCATATTATTTTATATACACATACATTTCATGAGGTATGTGACTATGATGCATGCCATATATATATATATATATATATATATATATATATATATATATATATATATATATGTATATATATATATATATGTATATATATATATATATGTATATATATATATATATGTATATATATATATATATATGTATATATACATATATATACATATATATATATATATATATATATATATATATGTATATATACATATGTATGTATATATATATACATATATATGTATATATACATATGTATGTATATATACATATGTATGTATATATATATACATATATATGTATATATATATATATATGTATGTATGTATGTATGTATATATATATATATATATATATATGTATATATATATATATATATATATATATGTATGTATGTATGTATGTATGTATGTATATATATATGTGTGTGTGTGTGTGTGTGTGTGTGTGTGTGTGTGTATGTATATATGTATATATGTATATATGTATAGATACATATATATAGATATATAGATACATATATATATATATATATACATATATATGTATATATATATATAATGTATATGTATATGTATATATATATATATATATATATACATGTATATGTATATATATATATATATATAGAGAGAGAGAGAGAGAGTGTGTGTGTGTGTGTGTGTGTGTATATTCTTAGATGTTGGATTCCTTCTACCCCGAGGTCATGCCTATGTTAGGGGCATCTAACTCTACATGTTACTATATATATCTATATATATATATATATATATAACTTCAAATGCAATATTGAGATACATATCTTATAAGTACCTTTCTAATTAATCATATCTAACATCACGCTACATGAATATGTTACTTTATTATGATATGACATTGATACATATGGATGGAATATACTAGTTTTCACTTGTTCTATGATCCTTTGATGTCATTTCTTTTCTTGTATTATAGGCTAGACATTGCTTACTTATTATTTATAGATTTTGACCCTTATGTGTGTAACAAAACTCTTAAACATATTTATTATAATTTCATTGGTATGTGTGACATTTGAACATGTCCCTTGTTTACTACATTATTAATGTCATTGGTGTGCACCTCTTAGCCTTTTTTATTAAGACATATTCATGTCCATTATAGACGGACCTTGGCCATGTTGGTTATAACATAATCATGTCCATTATATGTGACCCTTGGCCTCATTTGTGTGACATTGTGTGATATTATGTGTTGTGCTTACTAAGTGTTGACCAAATTTGACCCTGTAGGTCAAATTGGGACCCCTATAGGTAAAAATTTGTTTTTTAGGTGTTTTTTAGGGTATAATATTATGATATAACATATATTCTAGGTCATTTGATATCATTTCATGTCACATTATCCTTGGTCTTAGTCATTTTCAATATTTATGTCTTTTTGAGTCATTTTGGGGGTCAAAATAGAGCATTAAATGACTTGTATGACCTCCTTGGTAAATTTGAAGGTTTAAAAGGATGATGTCACACCCCTTGTGTCCTAATAATTCTTATGTAATTATTTATAACTAAAAACTGGTAGATTCTTTAGAAAAAAGGGTAGTTTTCTTAGAAAAATGAGAATTTAATGAGGTGTACAGAATTGTACAAACTCCTATAATTGAGAAAATTTAAAGAGTGTCTCTTGGTCTTATATAAAATTAATCTAGTGATCAGTTTTATTATAATATTCAATAAATGAAGAAAATCACTTCTCTTTTCTTTCACTAGGCTTGGCAAGCAAGAATGGCCCTTAGGTTTGTACTTGGTAGAACCATCAAGGGAGGTTTCAGAAAAATTGATCTTGATGGTGTCTTATAAACTTATTTATATTCCATTTGATGTTTTTTTGTAGAGGAATGGTGACCTGTGCTTTATGAATCATTCCTAAAAAGTTGACATATCCAATTTGCTTGCTAATCTATGCACCCTATAGGTTTTGCTTTGGTTTAGATAAATTTGTACAATCTAGATATTGAGATTGATTTCAAATGATGTTATCTCTCTCCCCAAATTTCTTCTATGCATGGTTTAGTGTTTCAAGGTGTTTAGATAAGCTAAGTATCTAAGGTTGCAAGAGAAGACACTTTTCTATGTTTCAAACAAGTTTCCACCACTTCTAACGTCTTCATCACTTAGTAATGGGGTCAAAGGACGGTCATAGTTGTTTCCATATTTTAAATTTTGTTTTCCTTCCATTATAATCTTATCCTCCAATTCAATATTCATGGAATTGCAGTCACAAACACCATACAGTCAGTCTACCTTATGATTGTCATACACAATCAGCTAAGTGCCATGAAAGAAGAATGAAATATTGAAAATGAGTTATGAAATATTGATTAAAGATTTTAAATATCATAAGTTTTCATTTTAACATCATGAGATAAGATCAAAATACTAGGAAGGCATTTTCTTTGAATACATAGACCTTTCTACCCACTGCCTGCCTATATGTAACTCAGAATATGCATCCATAGGTGTCTTCATGAAACAAATCATGTTAAAAAGGATAATTTGAGATGAGTAGGGTTTTTATTCTAAAAAGAGTCTTTTTGGAGCTATTGAAAAGGTCTAAACTACATTGGAAACCACAGACCATGCACTTTGCTCTCATTCCATATACTTCCTGCATAGTGGAATGTCCACCTATAGGTGGTCCTAAAAAAGAGTTAAGGTGTCATATGGAGTGTGGAAGCACATGTTAAAACTCAAATTTAAGTCCTAATGTGTGTGGAGAACATAATATACCTATTTAAATGGATAGGTTGGCAAATGGAAGGGGAAACTACCTTCAAAAACAATGATTGTGTGTTTAGGGATCAAATCACTAAAACAGGAAAATAAAGGCCTAAGGTCATTTTGTCAAGGTATTGTAACATGGTTAACAATATTTTTGAAGCATATAAATTATAAAACCTTATATCCTCCATATAGGACAAGATATATTCAAAGGATATAAGGTGGAGGATTAGTGAAAAGTAGTTGTTGAAAGACCCAAAGTCACAGCTTCCAGGTAGTAAAATCTACAAGGTTTGGAGATACAAAGTGACCTTAACATTTCAAGGTGATTTAAAGTATACACTCATGTTTTTAATTGCCTCATTTATTTAAGGGTGTACCAATGAACATGAATATCATTAGGATAAAGTTGACATGATGGTCTTTCAAGCTAATAAACACCTATAGGTTATTCATCTACAGCGTGCTTGTAGATGCTCATAGAGCTCTCAAAATGAACTTGGGGAATAATGGGCCTATAAACATAATAATATTAATATGAAATTTTTATTTAAGTCTTTCAATGGTTTTCAAGGATATAATACAATCTCCAAGGGCAATCAACACCTATGGGATTTCATGTTGCCATAAAATAGTCAACTAAAGTTGACTATGACACAGGTAGTGAGCATAAAGGAGTAATGCCTAAGTGTTGGTAGTGCATAATAATGAAATAAATAGGTAAAAATAGATGATAAATGACCATGTAAAGGTTAAATAAATTTTGATCCAATTTTTCAAGGCCTAATTCATGCAAAGTTCACCTACAGGTGCCTTACCCAAACAGGGAATACAACCAAGTTTCTTGACTAGTCAAGTGTGAGGAGAAAGCATAGGAGGTTGAAGTGATGGAAAAGATTGTTAAGCATGGGATATACTGAGAGGGGGGTTGAATCAGTATATCATATATCTTATAAAACTTTCCCTTTATCAAATTCCACTTAATCAAACATTCAAGATATGCAATAAAACTCAAACAATAAACATCACACAAGATAGAGAGAGACACCAGATATAATGTGGAAACCCAATGTGGGAAAAACCACAAAGAATCAATCTCAAATATATTCATGATAACAAACCCATAGGAGCACCATACCCCTTTTTTGAGTACCACCCCAGCTACAATTCGTGAGCACCAACCCACAAGAGCTTCAAACCCCTTTGCTGAGCACCAACCCAAAAAAAATTCATGAGCACCAACCCACAGGAGCACCAACCCCTTTGTGTATACCACACACCTATCTCTCAATTTTTTTATCTCAACAAATGATAGTTCAATACAACATCTCTTTCCTCTCTCTCACCTTTGCTCTTCTAAGCTAGATATAACAAATACAAATCATATTCATCTCTCACAATTGTTCTTCTAAGCTAGATATTACAATATCAAATCAACCTCTCTCAACCATATTACAAATGGCTTCTCAAGCCTTTATTTATAGCTTTCCAAATGACCTTTGGCCTTCCCACTTTGTGGCCCTTCAATCCTCATGGAAAATGGCACCAATCTTGGATGACCCTTCATATTCAAGCCTTTGAAAAGTCATGTGGTGACCCTTCATGACCAAAAACGTCCTTCCCTATTTTGTCCTCATCTTAGTGACTCTTCGTATTCCTCAAAGGTGTCCCTTCATGAGAAATTGTGCCCTTACTCTTTTTTCTTCACTTGGTGACTCTTGGTATTCCCCAAGATGACTCTTCATGGTAAAATGTGTCCCATCCTTCTTTTGTCTTTACCCCATGGCTCTTCAACTTCTCCATGGGCCCTTCTTTTGTCTCGTATGCAACCAAAAATATATTCGTTAATATTAAATAAATATTAACTCATATTAGCCAAGATATATTTATTTCAAACAACATTAAATGCAATGGGGCCTTTATCACCAATAATGCTAGACCTTTGACATCAATGACAATATTTCCAACAATCTCCCCCTTTGTCATTGATGGCAACCTCAATCCTAAAACTGCCACAACTTGTCACCTGCAAATACTATCATCTGAAAATATATAATAACTCCCCCTTACTGTAGCAACCTGTACATATTCCCTATACCTATTTCTACACCTGTACCTATACCTGTACCTATTATTCTCCCCCTTTGACATCAATGGCAAAGGGCCTACTTGGAGATAACACTTAGCTCCCCCTCAATTGATGCTGAACATCAATGGAAAGAGGTAATAGAAATTACTCCCAACTCCTCTTGCAAATCTTTGAATGTGTCCTTTGATTGTGCCTTTGAGAAGATATCTGATAATGCATATAAATCTTTACCTGTCCTTTGAGATTCTGCAATCAACTCATTTGAATATTTTCTTCTAACCTTACAACCTTTTGCATGAAACTTTAAAGTGTATCCTTGATCACATATTTGACTTATACTTAATAGATTATTCTTACAAAACATTCTTAGCTTTGGTTCTACTAATATCCAAACTTAAAATACCTTTTTCAGCTATCCTGGCAGTGGTTTTATCTTCAAATTTTGCTATGCCACCATTGATCTTCTTTACTCTTATCTCTTGTCATATGCCTCAAACATTCGCTATCAATGAACCATGGCTGATCTTTATTTCTTACATGCAATGTTTTTTGCACCAACATATAATCTTCAGGTTGTTTCTTCTGCCATGAACATATATGAACCTTCTTCCTGATGAATGGAGCTTTGAAACTCTAATCCTCTTTGATTGAATCATCATGAGTATCCTTTTCCTTCTTTCTGAAACTATTATCTCTTTTTCAATATTCTATTTTCTTATGACCAAAATCATTTGAAACACTGCATATGCAAGAATCATTCTAACAGCCTCAAACCATAATACTGAAGCAAAAATTTCCTTCAAAAATCTATGCCCTCAAAAGATATACAAAATAATCTGCCAACTCACCTTCCTGTCATGCAACATAGCCAAGACCCAAAAAGCATCCACCATGCTTCAATTTTCTTAAAAGTGTCTCCTTGAAGCCTAGAAGAGACACCCCCACACAAAAGGATCCTACAAACAAATCTCAGGAGATTCCCACATCTCCTCTATTTCTTCCTTGATCTTCTTGTGTTTTTCTTTTAGAATCCATTTAAGCATGTCTAACCTTTTTTCCCTACTAACCTTATCATTTATGATGTTTTTTATCTTCTCAACTTTTGAAACTTTCTTATCTTGACAAAGCTCATGCTCAAATGCAACAAGAGATTCTTTACAATCCTTCTTATCTGGTTCTTTATCTACTATAGCGAGTAATTCATTTTCACTCTTAAACTCAACCTGATCAACCTTTACTATTTTAGGTCTCCAAATCTGAATTTGTCTTTTCTCATATTTTCTAGGGTCTCTAAATCCTTTGTAATACCTTGAATATCTCTTTAATTTATTTTGGCATAATATAGCAATATGGCCAACCTCATGACAACAAAAGAAAATAATATTTCTCATACCTTTTTCTTGAATGTGACTGAGATCTCCCTTTGACTGATTACTTCTCCTCATACAGTCTCTTGCCCTATGACCAACATGATGACAAACAAAACAATGGCCATGAAAAGAATTTGAAAACTTGAAAGCATTGGGATGCCTGATTGGCTTCTTTGATTTGCCTTCAAAACCTACATCCTTCTTTCCTTGGACCAATATTTCATGATCTTTCTCAACCTTGATTATGAGCTTCTCATGATTATCCTTTAAAGAATCTAACTCAACCTTCAACTGATTACACTCTTCTTCTTTTGATGTTAAAATTGAAGTTGCAACCTCTAACTGATTCTTAAGATCCTGAATAAATATCTTATTTTCTTTTACTTCTATAGCCAACTCAAAATCCAAGATAAACACTTGTTCCTTAAGATCTTAAACCATAGATTTCAACTCTTGATTCTCCTTCTTTAGCTACTTGGCCATCTTGTGCTTTTCCTTGATCTACCTTCAAACTGTTAAACCCTTTCTGAAGGAACCTGCTCTGATACCAATTGTTAAGCATGGGATATACTGAGAGGGGGGTTGAATCAGTATATCATATATCTTATAAAACTTTCCCTTTATCAAATTCCACTTAATCAAACATTCAAGATATGCAATAAAACTCAAACAATAAACATCACACAAGATAGAGAGAGACACTAGATATGGCGTGGAAACCCAATGTGGGAAAAACCATAGAGAATCAATCTCAAATATATTCGTGAGAACAAACCCACAGGAGCACCATACCCCTTTTCCGAGTACCACCCCAGCTACAATTCATGAGCACCAACCCACAAGAGCTTCAAACACCTTTGTCGAGCACCAACCCAACAATAATTCGTGAGCACCAACCCACAGGAGCACCAACCCCTTTGTGTATACCACACACTTATCTCTCAATGTTGCTATCTCAACAAATGATAGTTCAATACAACATCTCTTTCCTCTCTCTCACCTTTGCTCTTCTAAGCTAGATATAACAAATACAAGTCATATTCATCTCTCACAATTGCTCTTCTAAGTTAGATATTACAATATCAAATCAACCTCTCTCAACCATATTACAAATGGCTTCTCAAGCCTTTATTTATAGCCTTTGGCCTTCCCCCTTTGTGACCCTTCAATCCTCATGGAAAATGGCACCAATCTTGGATGACCCTTCATATTCAAGCCTTTGAAAAGTCATGTGGTGACCCTTCATGACCAAAAACGTCCTTCCCTCTTTTGTCCTCATCTTGGTGACTCTTCGTATTCCTCAAAGGTGTCCCTTCATGAGAAATTGTGCCCTTACTCTTTTGTCTTCACTTGGTGACTCTTGGTATTCCCCAAGATGACTCTTCATGGGAAAATGTGCCCCATCCTTCTTTTGTCTTTACCCCATGGCTCTTCAGCTTCTCCATGGGCCCTTCTTTTGTCTCATATGCAACCAAAAATATATTCATTAATATTAAATAAATATTAACTCATATTAGCGAAGATATATTTATTGCAAACAACATTAAATGCAATGGGGCCTTTATCACCAATAATGCTAGACCTTTGACATCAATGACAATATTTCCAACAAAGATTAAACTCATGAAACTCTAATAGTGGAGATAAAATAATTAAATGACCCTAAAGATGCATCACTTAGTCAATACCAAAAAACCTTGCACACAATCTACTTACCTACGTCTATCTTGGGTTTTAAGGAATTGGAAGGTCAAGTCATAAGACCAAGGGATGAATTTTGGTCTAGAGATTCTTTAAAACTTGAGTAAACCCATACAACATTCATATTTTTTGAAAGAATAGGGGAATTTCCCTCTATTTTATCTCAGATAGAGGGCACTTTTCTTTATGCATAAATTGGTAGGTTTGAGAAAGGGTGATGAATGGATGGACCAAGAGATAAAGAAAACTTGATAGAAGGTTTGGAAAGCTGAGTCACATCTAGGAAAATATTATAAACCAAACATATAAGGAGGAGATTCAATAAGGTGGTCTAAACCATAAAGGTTACAGTCAAGCCTAAAACGTAGGGTTTTGTTCTAATGTCCAAATGGGAAGTCACTTACACGTATAGCCTTAGATATGATTTATAACCTATTGGATCATGATTATGGGATCATAATAGAGGTGTAAAAACTATTGGAATGAAGGTAATTCATAACCATTTTTGGCTCAAAGATAGTCTAGGCCTACAAGAAATGGAGAAAAGAGCTCAATAGGGTAACTTTAGATGCTCATATCTCCCTTGAGGATGTGCATGGAGATTAAAATACTTTAGGTAATTTGATGGAGTTATTTAACTCTAATCTTGTGGGATTTTTTGGTATTTCAAATTTCCAATCTTCATGAACAATCCTTAAGAGCAAAAAATGACTTAAAACCCTCTTAAACCCTTAGTCTAGACTTGATGTGGAAAATGAAAGAGATAATGCACCAAAATAGCATAGTTTACCCAAAAAATGATTGAATGTTATAGAAGACTTAGTCAAGAACCCTACCATTAGAATCAGTTGTACAGGATCCATATAAATAGGGTATAAAACTACTTTTATTGACTATTTTATACATTCTGTAGGTTCTAGGAGGTTTCAAGAGATGAAATAAATCTTAGGAGGAAGATAGAGACTAGAGATAACTCCCCATGTCCATTTCATGCTTCATCAAAACTTTAAGTGTGCTTGCCAGAGATCTCATCTCAGTCAGTCAAAACTAGCATAGTGAACATGATGTTAAGAAGTCTGAAAACTTAAAGTGAAAACCTTTTAAAGGTGTGCCTAATGATTCTAAGGCCATGGAGGGTATTGAAAAGTGTCATCCAATACATTATATAGATTTTCATGGAAAATTGAAGCCACTTTGGAAGCCAAGTTACATGGTGTGTGAAAGAGGAGTTTTCTTTTACTATAGATGGTGATAACTCACTTTCAAAGGAATTAAGATGATTAATACTACAACCAATGTATGGAGAGGAATGTTTGAAACCTTTCCCTCAATCTAATAATTATATTTTTCCTTAGTTTTGAGATGTTGTAATAAGGGCAAATGATGAAGGCAGTTTTCTTGTGCAAAATGAGAACTCTTATGCCACATTTCATGAGTCTCATGAATTGGTGTGCCACTTGTGCTTCCTAAATTTGAATGATAAATTTCACATCATCCTCTAATGCACATGTAACTCCTCTTAGCATGACAAGTGTCCTTATGACCTTTGGACTTATTTCTCTTCTCATCTCTCTCAAGTTCTATAAGAACTAGCCATTTTGGCCTTGTAAACTATGTTCCACTTGAGTGTGGAAAATCCCTACACATTTTAATACCATAGATCAATAATGCTACTAATTTTACCTCTTATATGACTATTTATAATGTGTTCACTTGGAATTTTAATCTTGATTAGTGATGACTATTGTTTCCTTAGCATTATTATCTCATTCTCTCACCTATTTGCAGTTAGAAAGCTTATTCTTGTAGGTCATGTGAAGTGTTCTATTGATGTTTCAAGCTTGAGTGAGTTAGTCTATTAAAATAGTTATATTCTATCCTATTTTTTATTCCTCATAGCCTAAACATTCATCACATCCGCATAATGAAATACTAATATGAGAAGATTCAGATTAGAGAAGTGTATGCCTAGCTAGTCTCTTGGTCCCATGTGTCACATACAGTCGGTTGGTAATCATCAATTATTTTTGTGTATCAACTCATTTAGGATAGTTTAATTTTAGTTTTATCTCTCCCTTTTCCTTACAAGCATAGGTGTAGTAGTGATCCAAAAGTGGTACATCAAGAGAGATATCCCTATCTAGAGATTCACCTCATCCTTAGGCTACCCACAATTTAGATTTGTTTTGATTATGCCACTTGTATGAGGAGAGTTGAGGCATCTCCTCAAAGGGTGAAAATATAAGTGACAATAGTTTTTGGCATGCCTGTTTAGACTCATTATCTAGGAAGTTAAAAGATTTTTGGTGTTGTCTTTCAACACATCTACATTTAGAAGCATCAATGGCTACTCCAAAGTTACATCATCTGGTCAAGTAGCCTAGGTTTTCCTTTTGAAGACTATTTGTAATCTTTCTTTATGTTCTTGCTTCCAAATGAATTTTCATGGCCAATTTTGATGTTGAGTATTGTTTTACACAAGTTGGTGAGATATCTCAAGCCTATGGCATTCCCTATTAGCCTTTATATGATCCTTACCAACCTTGTTATGATCCCTATCAACCCCAACATGATCTGTATTAGCCTTGTTATGAGTTACATCAGCCCTACAATCAACCTCTTCAATATTTTGCTTCTCCTAGTCAACCTAACCACTTCTCAAATCAATCCATTTAAACTTTCAAGCAAACCCTCTTGGGATTTGAGAGGTACATGATAGAGCTTGACACACTAAGGGGACATCGTCAAGATGTTTCTAGTTATCTTATTCATAATGTGATAGACACATTAGAGCTATTTAAAAGAGAGTGAGCACCTATTGAGAGAGCAAATTGGCAAAGGCTCACAAGTGAGATGTTAGATGTGAGTGGCCTAATTGCATCCATAGAAGATAAGATAAGAATTCATGAGGATTAGCCTCTTCAAGTCTATTCTCCCTCATATCCACCTCCTCAAGATTTCTATCAGTCCTATTTGCCCCTAATTATGAACCCAATCAAGCTTGTCAAAGTCATCTTTTTCCAAATCAGCTAGAAGAGAGAGTTGGAAAGACACCTTATTTTTGAAGCAAATATTAATAGATAGATTGAGTTAGCCAATAATCAGATGTAGTAGTCTATATCATCAGCAAATGAAGTGGAATTTAAGCCCTCATTTCCCTCTCCTATTACATCCCCACCTCAAGAATAGACCTCTAGATATGAGATTCTAAGTTGGAAACAAGGTAGATAATATAATCCTAAAGAGATCCCAAGTTTTTTGAACACTTCATCCACTCTTAAAATTACATCACTACCTCAAGAAGAGACTCTTAATCTTAACATCCTATGTTGGAATAAGGTAGTGGAATCATCGGGAAAGAAAGAGATAAAAGCCTAAATAAAGAGTGTGAGGCTGAGAAAGATCTTGATCCTATGCAAACCCTTCCCACTCTTCCTCAAGAGACCTCTTATTTTCCATGTCAGCTCTCTTGTAATCCCTATCCTCATAAATATGCCTATCAAATTCAAGAGAGAAATTTTCAAGAGAACCTAGCCAAACAAATTGAAGATTTAGAATTGAGAATAAAATTGTTGAGTCAAGGTGTGATGGAAGGTTTAGATCCAAAAGAAGATCCTATGCCTAAATACACCCCATATAACCTTCCTCAAGAGATTCCTCAAGCTAAATAATATTTCAATGAAGATATTTTCAAATGGAAGAAAGAAAACCAAGCTATTTTGGCCCAAGATCTGCCTACCCTTCCTCAAGAACTCCCAAAAGAATCCCCTATAATTCATTCTCAATCTAATGTTGAGTTCTATGTTCCACCTCCACCAACTCATTCAACTTGTCCTCATCCTATCACCCTTTACCTTGATGTACCTATGATGTGGGAACCTAAAGAGGATTAGTTGGTTGATAAAAATTCATAACTCGTGCTTAAAGAAAATATAGCTCCTTGGCAGCCTCATTAGAATAAGTCATGAATACAAGATGCCTAGTCTTAGCATCGCCAAGAAAGAGAAGGAAATTGAGGATCTTGAAGTCCTTGAGAAGCAAAGTTAGATTATGATAGTTGAGATATAGCCTAAGAGTCCTCAAGAGTTTCCAAATTCTAAATAATAAAGTAGTCCTTGTGTTGAGTCTTTTTGTTGGGTTGATAATGAAGAATGCCTTCCTTGTGTTAAAGAAGAAATATTGGATGAAGTCATTTTATATTAGAAATAATATGATGAAATATATTCTCTTGTTTTTCCCATTCATGATGTTGATCAAAGAGAAGATAAGGACTTGTGGTGGCAGTTTGTAAGCATTTGCAATGAGTTTGAGTCTCTCAAGGGGTCTATAACTTCCTTAGAGCTGATTGCAAGTGATGGTAAGAAAGATGAAAATTTTCAAAATGTCATAGATGAGATAGATCAAAGTTCACCTCAGCCTTTGAAGCTCAAAACAAGATTCTATTGGCCTCAATATTCCAAGGAACAAGAAACTGCTCCTCTTGAAATCATGCCTACAAAGAAGAGTCAAGTTGATCATGAGATGAAGAGTGGGAAGCAATATGAGGTATGTATACAAGGATAAGAGGAATAAATTTACATGGGAGACATATTTTAATATGTTATAATTGAGATCATAGCAATTTAAGTGCCAAAAAATAGGTCTTATCCATCAAGTATCCAATCCAAAGAGCAACATGCTTGGCACTATGATTCATCTCATGAAGAAGGAGATGCAAGAAACTTTCCTTTTGATCCTGGAAAGAGAGGAATGATTAATTATTATTTGTACATAGTGGTTTATTTTTCTGATTTCCCTAAGTGGTTTGAGCACATGTGTGTGTGTCTTGTTAGTTTGTTTGCTTGGTTTTGTGTGTGTCCTTTGTTTTGTGTGGTTGAAGTAGTCAATTAGACTTATCTTGATAAAAGCTTGTTATCAATTATCAAAGTCATATTATTGTGTTTCAAACTTTAGATGACTCCCTAAGCCCAATGGATTGATAAGGCTACTAATTCTTAGCATAGCAAGCATGCTATCCCTATGAGTCACCAACTTGATGATCAAATTTGACTCTGCAAGTCAAATTGGGACCCCTATAGGTAAAAAATTGTTTTTTAAGTATTTTATGTGTCTAATATTATGTTATAAGGTGTATTATATGTCATTTCATGTCACATTAGCCTTAGTCTTGGCCATTTTCAATATTTATATCTTTTTGAGTCATTTTGGCGATAAAAAATAGAGAATTAAATGACTTCTACAACCTCCTTGGGAAATGTGAAGGTTTAAAAGGATGATGTCACACCCCATGCATCTTATGAAGTATTAAGTAATTATTTCTAGCTAAAAAGTGGTAGGTTCTTCAGAAAAAAGGGTAGTTTTATTAGAAAAATGAGCATTTAATGAGGTGTAAAAAATTGTACAAACTTTTGTAGTTGATAACATTTAAGTATTGTCCCTTTGTCTTCCATAAACTTACTACAATTATAATTTTTATTAGATGCTTCAAGAAATGAAGAAAACCACTTCTCTCTTCTTTCACTAGGCTTAGAAAGCAAGAGTGGCCCTTGGGTTTTTACTTGGTACAACCATCAGGGGAGGTTTCAAAAAACATTATCTTTGGGGTGTCTTCTAAACTCAATTATATTCCATTTTATGTTTTTTTTTATAGGAATGGTGACCTTTGCTTTATGAATCATTCCTAAGAAGTTGACCTATCCAATTTGCTTGCTAATCTATGCACCCTATAGGTTTTGCTTTCATTTGGAGAAATCCATATAATCTAGATACTGATATTGGTTCCATATTATGTTTTATCTCTCCCCAAATCACCTATAGTATTGGTTTAGTGTTTCAAGGTGTTTGGATAAGCCAAGTATCTAAGGTTATAAGAGAAGACACTTTTCTATGTTTCAAGCAAGTTTCCACCACTTCCAACATATTCATGGCATAGTAATGGGATCAAAGGATGGTGATGGTTGTTTTAATATTTCAATTTTTTCTCCTTAAATTATAATCTCATCCTTAAAATTAATCTTCATGTAATTACAATCACAAACACCATACAATCAGTCTACCTTATGACTGTCATACACAGTCAGCTAGGTGCCATGAAAGAAGCGTGAAACATTGAAAATGAATTATTAAATATTAAATAAATATTTTAAATATCATAATTTTTCATTTTAACATCGTGAGATAATATTAAAATACTAGGAAGGTAATTTCTTTGAATACATGGACCTTTCTACCGACTGCCTGCCTATATGCAACTCAGAATATGCACCCATAGGTGTCTTCATGGAAATAAATCATGTTGAAAAGGATAATTTGAGATGAGAAAGGTTTTGATTCTAAAAATATTCTTTTTTGATCTATTTAAAATTTCCAAACTACATTGGAAACCATATACCATGCACTTTGGTCTCATTCCATATACTGCCTGCATAGTGGAATGTTCTGCTACAGGTGGTCCTAACAAAGAGTTAAGGTGTCATACGGAGTGTGGAATCACGTTTTAAAACTCAAATTTAAGTCCTAATGTGTTTATATAACATAAAATACATATTTAAATGGATAGATTGGAAAATAGAAGGGGTAACTACCTTCAAAAGCAATGATTGTGTGTTCAGGGATCAAATCACTAAAACAAGAAAATAGAGGCCTAAAGTCATTTTTTCAAGGTATTGTAACATGGTTATAAATATTTTTGAGGAATATAAATGATATAAAAATTTATCATACATATAGGAAAAGGGATATGCAAATGATAGAAGGTGGAGGATTAGTGAAAATTAGTTGTTGAAAGACCCAAAGTCACACCTTGGTGCATTGATTCCAAGTAGTAAAATCTATAGGGTTTGGAGATACAAAGTGGCCTTAAAATTTCAAGATGATTTAAGGTATAATATCATGTTTTTAATTACCTCATTTATTTAATTTTTTACCAATGAACATGAGTATCATTAGGATAATGTTGGCATGATGGTCTTTCAAGGTCATAAACACCTACAAGTTATTCATCTACAGTCTGCCTGTAGATGCTCATAGATCTCTCAAAATGAACTTGGGGAATAATGGAAATATAAAAATAATAATATTAATATGAAATTTTTATTTAATTCTTCAAAATGTTTCCAAGTATATAATATAATCTCCAAGGTTAACCGAAACCCATGGGACTTCAAGTTACCATAACACAATCAACTGCAGTTGACTATGACATAGTTAGTGAGCATAAAGGAGTAATGCCCAAGTGTTTTTAGTTCATAAGAATGAAATAAATAAGTATAAAAATATACTAAATTACCATGTAAATTTTCAATAAATTTTATTCAATGTTTCAATGCCTAATTCATGCAAAGTGCACCTCCAAGTACCTTACCCAAACAGGAAATACAATCAAGTTTCTTGACTAGTCAAGTGTGAGGATAAAGAATAGGAGGTTGAAGTGATGGGTAATATTTAAAAAATAATAATGAACATAAAATACTCATTAAAATCTCATAGTGTAGATATAATAGGGAAAGGACCTTAAACATATGTCACTCATTCCATACCAAGAAACCTTGCACATAGTCTGTTTACCTACAATCTATCTTTGGTTTTAAGGAATTGGAAGGTAAAATCATAAGACCAAGGGATTAATTTTAGTCCAGAGAGTATTTAAAACTCAATTAATCCCATATAACATTTAGATTATTTGAGATAATAGGGTAAGTGCCCTTTTTGTCTTAGATATAGGGCACTTCAATTTATGCATAAATTGGCAAGTTTGAGAATGGGTGATAAATGGATGTAAAAAGAAATAAATCAACCTTTATATAACATTTTTAAAGATGAGTAACATATAGTAAAATATTATAAACCAATAAAAAATGAGTAAAGTCAACCAGGTGGTCTAGACCACAAAGGTTATAGTCAAGCCTAAAAGGTAGGGTTTTGTCCTAGTGTCCAAATGGGAAGTCATTTACACATCTAACCTTAGATATTATTTTTTACCTATTAGATAATTATTATGGGATAATAATAGAGGTATAAAAACTATTGTAATGTAGGTAAATCATAAATAAAGCCATTTTTGGCTTAGAGATAGTCCAAGCCTATAGGAAATGGAGAAAAGGGCTCGATAGGGAACCTTTGGATGCTCATATCTCCCTTGAGGTTGTGCATGGAGATTAAAGGACTTTGGAGAAGTTTATGAAGGTATTTAAATCTATTATAGTGGGATTTTTTTGTATTTCCAAAATCCAATCTTCATGAACAATCCTTAAGAGCAAAAAAAGACTTAAAACCATCCTAAACCCTTAGTTTAGACCTAATGTGGAAAATGAAAGAGATAATGCACCAAAATGGCATATTTTGACTAGAAAAATGATTAGATGTTGTAGAAGACTCAGTCAGGCCCCCTACCATTAGGATGAGTTATACATAATCCATATAGAAAGGGTATAAAACTAATTTTCTTAGTTGTTTTATGCATTATGTAGGTTCAATGAGGTTTTAAGAGATGAAATAAACCTTGTAAGGAAGATAGAGACTTAAGATAACTAAAAATGTCCATTTAATGCTTCATAAAAACTCCTAAGTGTGCCTACTAGAGCTCTCATCTTAGCTAATCAAAATTGGTATAGTGAACATGATGGTAAGAAGTGTGAAAACTTCAAGTGGAAACCTTGTTAAGGTGTGCCTAATGCCTCTAAGGCCATGGAGGGTCTTGAAAAATGTCATAAAATACATTTTATATATTTTATATATTTTCAAGGAAAATTAAAGCAATTTTGGAAGCCAAGTGTACAAGGTGTGTGAAAGAAGAGTTTTCTTTGATTACAGATGGTGATAACTCACTTTTAGAGGAATTCAAATGATCAAGACTAGAACCAATGAATGGAGAGGCATGTCTGCAACCTTTCCCCCTCAATCCAATCATTAGACCTATCCCTAATTAGTTTTTCGATGTTACAACAAGGGTGAATGATGAAGGCAGTTTTCTTGTGCAAAATGAGAACTCCTACGCCACATTTCATGAGTCTCATGATTTGGAGTACCACTTATGCTTCATAAATTTGCATGATTATTTTCACATCCTTCTCTCATGCACATGTAACTCTTCCTCTTAGCATGACAAGTGTCCTTTTGACCTTTGTAATTATTTATTTTCTCATCTGTCTCAAGTTCTATAAGAACTAGCCATTTCAGCCTTTGTAAACTATGCTCCACCTGAGTATGGTGAATCCCTACTCATTTGCATACCATATATCAATAATAATACTAATTCAACCTCTTATATTACTATTAATAGTGTGTTCACTTTGATTATTAAACTTTATTAGTGATGACTATTTTTTCCTTAGCATTTTTATCTCATTCTCTCACCTATTTGCAATTGGAAAGATTCTTCTTGTAGGTCATGCGAAGTGTTCTATTGATGTGTCAAGATTAAGTGAGTTATTATATTCAAATATTGAAATTATAGGCCTCTTTTTTATTCCTCCTAGCCTAAACATTCATCACAACCTCATAATGAAATACTGATGCGAGAAGATTCAGATTAGAGAAGTGTATGCCTAGCTAGTCTCTTGGTCCCATGTGTCACATGCAGTTGGTTGGTAGTCATCTAGTATTTTCATGTATCACCTCATTTAGGATAGTTTACTTTAAATTTTATCTCTCCCTTTTCCTTACAAACATAGGTGTAGTAGTGATCCAAAAGTGGTACATCAAGGGAGATAGCTCTATCTAGAGATTTACCTCATCTTTAGGCTACCCATAGCATATATGTGTTTCAATTGTGCCACTTGTATGAGGAGAGATAAGACATATCTTCAAAGGGTGAAAATCCAAGTTATAACACTAAGATTTATTCATGGTTCCATGGTACATATCATGCACTTTTACTACATATAGTCTAATTCAGACATGGTCAATTTATTTCATACATCATTGCTAAATATATCTAGGCATGACACTTGTATGCCTCACATTCAATATTTCACATACATTATTTAAGTAAAATTACATTTCTATGATGACATACTTTCCACGTGATTAAATTATTCTACATGATTATATATTTATCACATGATATAGTTAACTCTTCCTTTGAGATGAATGACTTACAAGCTACATCCCTCATTTCAAAGAGGGGCATCACAATGGTCTTGTCTTAGATATTCAAGCCTCCATGGAAAAAATCAAAATTGGGACAAAGTATGTGTTTCAAAAATATAGAGTACATGATTTAAAATATTTAAATTAATTCATAAATCAAACACATGAAATATATTTACACATTGATATAGATTATAGCAGTTTATGATATACATGTGTGCTCTTTTTTTAAAGATAAAAAATCATATATTTATACAAATTTTAATGAATATGCATGGGCATATGAAAAATAGTTACAATTTCAATGCTAAAGGTTGTAAATATAGTTACAATTGAGCATATAAGGGCATAACATTCTATATCATTTTGGCATAGTTCAAAAGGCATGATGCTTGTGTTTAACTCTTTTTGTAAATAAGGATCAATATAGAAGAGAGTATCCTAATCAACTAGGGAATAAGTTGTATACACATAATATTTTCAAAATTTTATCACTTACTGACACTTTGTATCTTAAAGGAACTTGTCGAGTCTCAATCTCTCTGAGTGCATGATTTAAGGGGTGAACCAGGAAAGGGGTGGGCAAACCATTGGTGCTTTAAATGATTTTTGTCCCTTTCACCACTTGCTATCTACACACTTATCTCTTGAAAACCATATCCCTAAGCTTGTTCTTCTCTATTACACACTCCTCAGTCATTTCCTAACTTTTCTTGCCTTTTTCTAACCTTAAACCCCTTTTGATTATTCACTATATGAGGTCAACTAGGTTGACCTTGTATAGTTTTGGGTAAAATTCATTTAGGGTCTAGGTCAACTCTTGGCCAACCTAACATGTAACCTAGTGAATTCTTATCCATAACTATTATAGGTCGATTGGGTTAACCTTGTTGGCCAAAACTTTTGAAAGGTCTTAGATTTAAATTTGCCTATATATACAATATCATTTCACCATTATTTAGAGAAGAGAAGAAGAAGAAAGAGATATTGTGCATCTACTTATCCACCATTCTACTTGAGGAGAAATATTAGGGTTTCATATTTTTTTTGAAGATATGGATCTTTTCTTGTGGATACATATTTTAGATGCATTGATAGGTTGTGTATTCTAGATCTGATTTATCCTTGTCATCCTTACATACCACAATAACTTCTTATGAAGCACCTTAGCTAAGGGAGAGATTGAGGCTCGACGAGTTTGTATTTAAAGCCAAGTATTCTGAACTTTGTTCCTCATTTATAAGAGTAGATAGATATACATTTTTAATTCTCTTCCATGCATTAATATTCTGTATATATTAATGTATGTCTCCTATGTAATTTTACTTTTATTATTTTTTACCCCCATTTTGTGCCACAAGATTTGGTGAGCACTAAATTAGACTTTAATTTACTTGTTATTAGTTTAGTGAATATGAAAACATAGGGATTAGTTAGGGTTATTACATGATTATGCTTGAATGGAGGTTTTGTAACCCTCCCTAGTATTATTTATTGCGATAAGAGATCCCTTAATTGGGTCTATTAGATCCCCATATTGGTCATGTTCCCAATTATCTAATGTATCCCAATCGGAGGTGTAAGTATGATCTATCTTCTTCAATTTAGGATTGATTTATAGACATGATACACTTCTAATTGCATACATTCTAGTGAACCTGATGTGAGTCTAACCCTTGTAGGTTTATTTCACATTTTTCATTATTTTATCATTTTATTTATTATTTTTTCATATTTTTGATACTAGGTTGATAGTGTTGGTATAGTTCTAACTTATGTGCATAGTTTTAACACATAGTCATATTATTATGACTCTATTTATTATGTACAGGTCATCATTAGATACAAGTTACTAGATCAAATAGGTTAACACAATATTCTTTTTCAACTTCTATATAATAAACTAGGTCGACCCTATCGACTTAGTTTTACAAATAACTTTTAGATAACAAACTAGGTCGACCCTGTCGACATAGTTTTATAGATAGCTTCTAAAAAAACTTAGGTTGATCCTTTTGACTTAGTTATTTTTACAAGATTTAGTAGCATGGTTTTACATAACTAAGTCAACCCTATCGACTTAGTAGGCAAAACTTTCAAGCAGCTTTAACAAAAAAATGGTAAATTCTAAGCATCTTCCAACCCACCAAGATTCCTTTCTTTCTCTATCATTTTTTTTAATTCATTATAGTTCTATTTTTCATTTTTTTTTAGTATTTAAAATTTCCCCATATATAAAAAATTAGGTCCACTCTATTGATCTAGTTATATATTATGTCTTTTATCTATAAGACAAGGTCGACATTATCAATGTAGTTTTTTATCAGACCCTTGCTTTAGTAATATAGTATTAATAATGTCAACTCTATTATATAATCTCTGCATGCACTGTCATCTCAACTAATATTTTATTATGTTTCAAAGTTGGAAGTAACACTTATATGCTAGTAATTAGCTCACACTTTCACTTTCAGTTGCTTGCATGTTTAGAATAGATCACATAGTATAATTAGGTGGTTTTTCAATATACCATTTAGTTGCACTATTTTCTATTTTTTTACACACACTACCAAATCACATAATCTTAAAATGCATTTAAACATTTGTCTACCCAAGGCCTACCTAATTGTATTTCATCACCAAGGGGGAAGCCGACTTGGTTTTTCAGCCAAGTATAAATACGTGGTTAATGGTATATATTGGAAAAGAACCTAACACCCTTATTGATATGTTGTGTGAAGTTAGGGGTTAGGTCCCAATACCAAACCATTACCATTTCCAACACATATCCCTTTCATCTTAAACATCTTGAAACCATCCATATATTGCTTTCTAGTTCCTTGCTTATAGCCAACTTCCTATCACACTTAAAATCATACTCTAATAATCTAACAACATTCCAGATGACCAATTAGTTATCATTTTCTTTCCAAGTTGATTACTTTCTCTTTGTTCAATTGTATGTTGTATTGTAAAAAATTTCATTGGCCAGTGTTGGTGCAAGGTTTTATGTTGTGTGCCTCAATTGTATCATCCTTATTGGCCCAATTGATTATGCAATTTCTTTCATTTCTTGATTTCAAAGTACATTACAAAAAAAATTATGTTTTCAAAACACTGTCATCTCTATCTACATGGTCTCTTATAGAATAATTTCCCTGTCTCCCAAGCATACTAAGTTGACTATGTCAACTTAGTATCATTTATAACTATGTCCTTAGCAAACTAAGTTGACTATGTTAACTTAGTATCATTCATAACTATCTCCTTAGAATACTAAGTCAACTATGTCGA
Source organism: Torreya grandis (assembly GCA_037957365.1). NCBI lineage: Eukaryota > Viridiplantae > Streptophyta > Pinopsida > Cupressales > Taxaceae > Torreya > Torreya grandis. The sequence continues at coordinate 1,331,107 of JARHVA010000053.1, read as the reverse complement.
CTTAGTATCATTTAGAATTGTTTCCTAACATACCAGGTCAATTGTGTTGACTTAGTATCATTTAACACTATCCCTTTTTTGGCCAATTTTATCCCTATTTTTCTTCTTGCCTTTATGATATCCACTCCTTCTTTTCATCATGAAGCCTCTTATCAAATTCTTTCTTGATATTCTCAACCCATTCCAAATGTACATGGGTTATTCCCTCCTACCCTACTTGTCCACCATAGAAGACAATCTTTATGGTGTAGATATTCACCACATGGTTCTCAATATTTTCAATCTCAATATACCCCATGCCATATATTAGATCCATAGAATATTATTAGAAAAATCCTAAACCATGACAATCATATACGTTATGCCACTTTTACACCTTCTAAACCTAGAAGTCATAAACTCATCAACCCATCTACATCAAATATTGAAACCTCACATTATGTTACACCTCTTACAACTAATGTACACAATCCTCTTGTTACACCCATAACAATATCACCAAGCCTTATCACTTCTCAAAGTAACATGGTTGAAACCACTCAAATTAATAATCTAGATGATTCCTAATTATTCAAAAACTTTGATGATAATACTATTTCAACTCCTACCAAAAATGGTGGTTTTACGAAGCTTCTTCTTATACAACACTTAATATAACTAACACTAATATTTGGAATCCTCCACCTAAAAATAATCCTCCTCCCACTAACACTAACAATCTTCTTCCTAACAACACTAATACCCCACCTTCAAATCTACAAATTGACATAACTCAAATTCTTGCACAAATGGTTCAACAAATGAACATCATGCAAATTTCAAATCATTCCCAAATGATGAAAATGTAACAACATTTATTACACATGACTAGTCAACCATCTCAAGTCATCATGTCTCAACCAAATCAAAATTTTGTCCCTCATCCTCTTAGAGATGCCAATGGGAATATCATCTCTTAACCTCCAATGAATAACAAAATGCTTTGACATCTTCAAAATAAAACTTTAAATACATTCATTGCATCCATATATATTGGAAACATTTCTCCAACTATCACATATAATAGGACTAAGGACCCTACTATAATTCTTAGTTATTTTTATCATCTCTATAAGGAATGGGTCCAAACTAACACCTTTGATACCACTAAGCTCTTAGCCAAAAAATTTATTAGTGATGCACTTAAATGGTACAACCAAATTCCTAGACATTCTATATCACAATTAGAGGATTTAGTCAATGTTATAGTGAAGTAATTCCAACATGATGAGCTTCCTTAAAATTACCTTAGCCATTTCATCAATGCCAAGTAACTTCCTAATGAATCTGCTCATACTTTCATCAAATGATGAAAGTCTCTCACTCATAAAGTAGACCATAACATGAATGATGATACTCTTTTAAAACTATTTTTTACCACTCTTTAATCTCCCCTTCAATACAAAATTTTAATATTTTCACCTAAAACTTTAGAAGAAGCCTTAGATCAAGAAAAAATGCAAGACTTTCTTATGACTGAATTTGAAACACTCAAACAACTATTAAAGAACCTTTCCAATCATTTTCTCATAACATTGATTCATCCAAGCCTCCCCAACCTCAAAATGGAGCATCCAATTCAACCAATTTTAACCCAACCCACCCTCTCTTGAGTCTATAATAACTTAAGAATAAATTTCCACCCTCTAAACCCATGAGCTTTGATCCTTCCAAACCTCCTCCAAAATGGTACAATCCTAATAAATTTTGTTGGTGGCATGCTACTATATGTCATTCTCATTAATCTTGTCTTGATCTTCAATGATTTATTCTTTCTTCCTAACTTGGTCCACATTTTAATCTTGATACTCTCATAAAACAATGTTATCAAGACTATATTCAAGTTTCTCAAATTCAATCTCAAGAACCACAATTACATCAACAACAATAACTACCTAATGATTAACAACAATTATCTCATATATACATCTCATCCACTAATTTTATTCAAACCATAGTTGATCCTTCTTCCTACACCAATAAGGAAAGGATAGCTAACATGAACAACTTTAAACATATTGTTGCATCCATTAAACCTCAACCTCTTAGGTCACATGAACCAAAAGAGTACCTAGTTAAAATGCCTACTCCAAAACATATCATACATGGTCCTCCTTTTCCTCCTCATACCTCTCCTACATATCCTATTTCATATTCAACATCCCTAAAATCTAACAAACCAACACATTTACCTTTCTCCAAATGCACCTACTAACCCAATGTAAGTCATTTTAATAGTTTAATGTTATCTCACTCCACCTCACATGTTGGGGCATCTTGAGATGCCCATCCACATGTCCCTTTAGACCTTAGGGCATATTTTGATTCCCATACCTACATCCACTTATCCATTATGGCATCTTATGATTCCCACTCTTATTCTATAATACACAATAACAACCAAATTCAGCTTCTAGAAACCTTATAAGACTTATAGACTTGTATTTCAGATGCTCATCTTTGATATAGATTTCAACATAGATCTTACTTGTTATTTTATGTCTCATGTTTCTTTGTTTTTGTGCATTTTAATTTACTAGAATCATTGTCACCTTTGGGTTCTTTGGTTTTATTACACATTACATTTGGCATTTGTTTTTCATTTTTTTTCTTATATATCTCTTTCATTTTTGTCTTTTTGTGTCATTCTTTGCCTTAGTAGCTTTATGATTATTTTTACCCTTTATTTAACATTCACCTCATTGGTGTTCACCTTGTGAGTTGCATTGTAATACCATGGATAGGACTAGGATATCCTCATAAATTACCACATTAAAACATCTTTAAACCAATTTTTGTGATGACTTCTACTTTAATTGGTGCTTGTTCTAGATCTATTATAGTTTATCATGGATTTTATAGTGACATGACTATCATAAGCATAGCCCCATCTCTTTCATAAAACTATTTTAATTCCTTGTGATTAGATACAATCATATTCATCATTGTATCACGAATTACATAGATGGATCTCTTATGATCCCCATATTTCCCTTATTTCCTTTCATTTCAGGATCACATCAGTCAATTTTGAGATTGCACACTTACTTATGGGCAAGTCTAGAAGTCTTTAGACACTTTGGTCTTTAGGTCTTTTTCTCTAGATACCAAGTGTAAGCTCTCTTATGTTTGTCACCTATTTCACTCATGTTTGGTCTTCTGAATCCATATGGAGGAGGAATAGAAAAAGCCAAAATAAGATAAAATCTAAATCATAAAATATAAACAAAAGGCAATGATCCAAAAAGCAACATTAAAAATTCTCAAAATTCCAATCACACTAAAAGACATCATTCTAATCACATCTCCTTTTTTTAATCAAAGCTCAAACTTCACAATTGGCCTCATGATAAAGCTAAGGTCCATTGGGGTGTGGTAGGATATTAGATTAGAAAAGGAGAATTAAAAAATTATTTTTTCTACCTACTTGCTCACGCAAGTACCAAATCTTCATAGTAGACCGATGGCTCTGTAAGAGGTCCTATAGAATGAGGAACATGTTGTGGGAATGTAGGTCCATATTAATTTTAATTCATATAGCCTTCATAGGATGATTTATATACTTCACTTGTTATCCCAAGCTTTGTGTTCATTAGTAAAAATATCCCAAGTCCTTAGTGTTGATAGTTCTTAGTCATTCTCACTTACCTAGTGTGTTTCATTATTTCTAAAGATGTTCACATCACCCATGTGGTGCCTCACATTCCTTATTTACCTCACATTTACCTTATATTCCCTTTGTTGGATATTTATTTTATCTAATCACATCCATGATCACATCTACCTTATTATGCCTCTTGGTTTATAGTTTGTGAGTTGTATTATAAGACCATGGATAGGACCATGCCTTCCTCACAAACATCATTTCACCATTTACTTACCACACCATCTCATTTTCATAATAGTCATGTCATTATGTGGTTTTGTTTTCTTGAATTGTATCTTAGAACAAGAACTAAGTTGAGTTTTCATCCTTTAGAGATTTTTATTTTCATTTATCTATCATATTCTTATTTGATTTTTATAGATTTCACTTATCTTTTATATGACATTTGGAATTCTTACATATTTCTCTTTATGTATGAATTCTTCATGTCTGTCTCATATCTTGAATTACATTTAATTTTTGATCATCCATATTTTTCTTTATGTTTGATTTGACATGCTTATCTTACATGGGGTTACTTATCACTTACTTTCATATATTTGTTAGATTTATCTTGCATTGATATTTCATTTTTTCATTCATGTTTTACATACTTCCAAACATGATTTAGTATTTTATACATTATTTTTTACCACTTATATTTTACATGATTCCAAAAATGATTTAATATATTCTACATTCCTTGTTTCCATTTATGTTTACCATGCTTTCCAATGTGATTTACTGTGTTATACAATCATTTGTCATTCATTTGCCATCATTTTGTCATTCATTTGTACTCAATATTTTTATTCTAACCTTGACTTGACAATAATAATTTGCTAATTATCCCAAGACCCTCATATATTTGTTCTAATAACTCATTTTTCACTACTATATACCTATATTCCAAACATTTTGATTTTTTGCTCTTTTTTGCACTAATATTTATAGGTTCAACTAATGTTCTTCACATTTGATGCCTTCACTTCTCTCATAGTCTCCTTATTTTATATATATATATATCACTAAGGTAATTAAAAGTATGTGTTTTTCAAATTTGTCCTTTCATATATCTTATTTACTCCTTACTTCACTTTACTTAGCATCAATGTTATGTGTTATCATGTCCTATTCCCAAAGCACCATCCCGTGTTGCACTCACATGACATGTGATGAGATTCAAGTGGGGCATATGTATACACATAATATTTTCAAAATTTTATCACTTATTGAAACTTTATATCTTGTAATAACCCATTGAGTCTCAATCTCTGTAAGTGCACACCTTAAGGGGTGCACCAAAAAATAGGTGGGCAAACCATTAGTGATTCGTAAGATTATTGTCCCTTTTACCACTTTTTATCTACACACTTGTCTCCTAAAAACCTTATCCCTAAGCTTGTTCTTCTCTATTGTATACTCATCAGTTATTTTCTACCTTTTGACCCCCTTTTCCTAACCTTAACCTCCTTCTAACTATTCATTATACTAGGTTGATTGGGTTGACCCTGTATAGTTTTGGGTAAAATTCATTTATGATCTAGGTGGGCTATTGGCCAACCTAGCCCATGACCTAGTGAATTCTTGTCCATAACTGTGTTATGTTGATTGGGTTGACCCTATCAGCCAAATTTTTTAAAAGGGATTAGGGTTTAATCCAGCTATATAAACAAGATCATTTCACCATTATTTAGAGAAGAGAAGAAGAGTAAGATTTATTGCTCAACTACTTATCCACCATTCTACTTGAAGAGCAAGCTTAGGGTTTCATAATTTCTTTGGAGATACGGATCTTATCTTGTGGAGAAGTCTTTTGGATGTATTGATAGGTTATGTAGCCTAAATCTGATTTATTCTTATCATCCTTACATACCACAACAAACTCTTGCAAATCACCTTGGCCAAGGGAGATATTGAGGCTTAGTGGATTCATCTTCAAAGGTAACTATTCCTAACTTTATTCCTCCTTTGTAAGAGTAGATAGATATGAATTTATACTTCTCTTCCTTGCATTAGGATTCCATATACATTGATGTGAGTATATGTCTTTTATGCATGTTTACCTTTGTTATTTATTACCCCCATTTTGTGTTACAAGCTTTGGTGAGCACTAGATTAGACTTTACTTATTATTTTAGTGAATATGAAAACATAGGGCTTAGTTATGGTTATTTCATGATTATGCTTGACTAGAGGCTTTAGAACCCTCCCTAGTATTGTTTATTATGATAAGATATCCCCCAATTGGTCTAGCGGATCCCCATATTGGTCATGTTCCTGATTATCTAATGTATCCCCAATCAAAAGTGTAAGTATGATCTATCTTCTCTGAATTAAGATTGATTTATAGACATGATGTATTTATGATTACATACATAAGCTACTCTAAAAATCAAGATAATTAATTGAATTTAGATTCTACTAATATTTTAATTAGATATACTAAAATCATATGCCAAATATAGACACTAAAAATTTCAATATTCTGATAATAGATATAGAAATGAGAAATTTTATTTAGATTATACAATGATGTGCATGTAGATTTGAGTAATATAGGTGTAGAAGTAGATTGTCTGAAGATCTAGATCCCATCATCAAATTCTAATTATTTGCTTCTTATTAGCCTGGACACTTACATGGCTCTATGGACACTAGCATTGATGATAATTTCATGATTCTCATACTAGTGTAATGTATAAAATATTTACTTTTTTTTAAAACTTCCACATGCACCTGTTAGGGTTGATTGTTGAATTTTAGATTCTCTATTTGAATCATATGCATAAGTTCTTGATATCAATATTTTGATCAAAATTTTAATCCTCCAATTATGGCATGTCACTTTTAAAAATAAGGGTTGGTGGGCTCATTTGAATTTGAGATGACCTTAAATATCCCTATATTAGTGAGTGTTTCCCACATAGTCATAAACTTTGAAGAGAGCCCCAAACCAACATACTTCTCCCCTTATGTGGGCTTATTTATGAGCCTTTATATAATATTTTATATGCAAGTACATGTAGTGATATACCTTATAACTTGGAAAATATTTCTCATGGTTGTTCTTTAGATACTTCAAGACTATAATAAGATTGATCCTATGACTGATTTGGACATAGGAAAGAATAGAACAAAATATATTAGTTTTTCAATTGATTTTTAGTATTATAGAATAAACTTGAAATGTGCTTGCTAGATGATTAATGAGTGGGATATAACTTGTATTTATACCACACCTTTTGATTTTTTATCGTGTAAGGGTTAAATAAAACAAATACATTAACATATACATATCAAAATATTTACAAATTTTAATGTTTATCAGGTACAGACACCTATGTTGGAGTAGGTTTACTAACATCTAAACTAGTGTCCAAGTCTAAATGCAAGTGTCTAGTAAGATATAAATTTGTTAAATTTTTATAACTAATAGTGAAGGATACATGTCAGGGTTTAAGCATAACATAGGTTACAAGTGATCTAAGTAATCAGAATATTAGGGTTGGATTATAAGGTAATCATTTAGGCACAGTGAGATGGTGAGTGTGAGCCTTTTAGTTACAAGGTAGGTCAATAATTGAAGATTAGAACCTTGAATGATATATTCCAAGTGTACATGACTAGTTTAACATATAAATCCATAGTTGAGTATCTACATTTGTCACCCCCTTTAATCTAGTAATGCATAAGGAGTAAATTACTAGGTTAAAGGAAATAAATATGTACCATGGTGTGTACAACATAAATTGCTTTGACTTGATCCCTATTTGAATTTGTTATATGTGTGTGACATGCAACCAAGAGAATGTTATAGGTGTAATTAGTACATTTAATTTAAAAAATGAATAATTAAAATTAATTAAAATAAAAGAGATCAAGGAAGGAGTACACCTACGTGTCGATGCAACCATGTTTCCACTTGATAGTTTTATTTGCTAATGATTCTTCCTAGCTAAATAATTAGAGAGAGGTTCACAACTAAACCTTGGAGATTTGAAGAGGTGAAATGGAGGGTGATCATGCCCCTAATTTGATATGAAGACAATTTGTGTCAAATCCATCGAGATAACTAAATCTAAATCTCATAACTCAAATGTAAACATAATCTAGCAAATATTGCTCGAGTCAAATAGTGTAACCATATCGACCAACCATAAATCTAAGTAGTTGCAATTTTATAGAGAGTGTAATATTGATCACACTAATCAAAGGAGCCAACTTTTATAGCATATAAAATATTGGATGGTGCATCTTTATAAAGTCGATGCATGAAGTGTATCTGTAATTGGTGCATTTGCATGACATATGCACCTCAAATATGCCTCAAGATAAAATATCTATCAAAATGTAACTTATTATCTATAAATTATGTATACTATGTGCCACAAATATAAAACAAAATATCCCAAATGTGTGCCAAATGTATAATATTTTGTCCCAAGTGTATATTTGAATCATGTTAATTGTATCAAATTCTTCCAATTATACCAAATATATGTATGTGGAGTCATGTATTTATGACATGACCCCATTTATATGCCCCACTTTAAGGGGAGGGTAATTAAAATTTATATTCACCTTATCTCAAAAGGATAAGATAAATATGGTGTATCTATATCAATCATGTAGTAAATAAGCATATAATGGTACCATGTCTATATAAATATATCAATGAAGCTCATAGTATCCAATATAAAAAGCCTTAAGATGCATGATATTGGTCATGGTAATGTCTAGAAGTAGAAAGCTCAGTAAAAACATTAAGCACACACACAAGTGTACTCAATGTCATGCAAGGAGGGTCTAAGGAGACTGCAAACAAGGGACATTTTAAAATGTCACACACTCATAAGGGAGGACATGTTAAAATGTCCATACACAAATTAAATAAGTAATACTCATGTTATTATGACCAACAAGAAAGGAACATGTTTAAATGTTACATAATCAAGACAATGAATCAAACAAGAAGTACACTCAATTAATCCATATGAAGAGATGAAGTAAATGAAATAAAAGTAACTAGCATAAGCATGCCATATTAGTCCCTACATATATATGTTAGCAAAATGTTTTATAGAATAGCATATCAAGTACTCCATGTAAGATAGTAGCATGAGTATAGGTATGTGTAAATGTTATTATATAATCTAAACATGATAATGTATAATGATCATAAAATAATATAACATGTATCAATAATAATCAAATAGAATCAACATACCTCCAACATAGAGTGTAACATGGGAAGCGAAAAGGTCCAACATTTGCATGCTCATCTATCATGGATTTAATTTATGCATGTATCACACTCAAGTACCTATGAAACATATGTGTGCAGATAAATGATATATTATCTACTAGCATAAATTTAACAACATATGTAAAAGATATTAAACATGTGAAATGATAGCTATTTTTGTAGTTTTTCTTTATTTAAATATTTTTGTATTTTATTGAATATTTGAATTTTTTAATTTTTAATTTTTTTTGTATTTTTTTAAATGTTTGGAAAGAGAGTGAGATATGATGATACCATCTAAGGTATGCATATAGTCTGATCTATACTTTGAATATGGTACAATAAACTAGTCATGTTGTTAAGGATCATGTATGTTTGTTGAATTTAGATCTAGAAATTTTTCAATCCTCTATTTATGTTGCATAAGACCTTATTGTTTTGAATTAATAGGATAAGTTTAAGCGGTTCATGTAACACATTTTTTAATGCTATATGATTTTCTTGGTGTAATATTGGGTCTCCGTACCCTCTCTTAAACATGTTGCTCTACTATAAATAATTGGCTAGGCCATAGAGGTGTAAATTAGGACCTTATATAATCCACTATATATCTCTAATGCAATGGTCTCTCACATAATGGTCACCTAGGAAAAGGGATTTATTTTTTCTTACCTTTTTGCTCATGATTAACATTAGTAAGTTGTATAATTATTTGTCATGAATTTTTTTTCCTATTTCAATGGATATTCATATTAAATCCATGAAACTATAATTACCTCATTGGCATGAATATATTTAAGACAACCATGCATTGTGGAATGTACTACATGGAGCTTAAAAATTCAAGGTCATCTCGATAACATATAAAACACTTTCATATCTGGTATAACTAAAAATGTTATGATCACATGTGTTGGACCAACTTATAAAGGTAAATTAATCTCACCAAAAACTTGTTGTGTCTTCTAGTTGAATGATTTGACCATCTTGGTCGAGAGGAATAAATCATATTGTGTGTATCCCAAATGTGTGAATAATGTAATGGTACATACATTATTAATATAACCATTATCAACCATAACATTATGGATATAATGATGATCAATATGTGCTCTAATAAATAATGAATAAATATCTGAATCCTCATCCATAACTTTTTTATCATCAAATGAAATAGAATGACTCTAAACCATAGGAGGTATATCACATGCCAATAATACCATCTAATGGGTGCCCATAATGTGATGGAGTATGTGCACGATATGCCATTTTCACTTCTAGTATTTCCTTAGAATGGTCATGTAATGTATTATTGAATATCTTTTTATTTTGATGATCATTAGATTGTGACCCTGAATTCTTTGGATAATCCTCAAAGGTGAGTTGGTCACTATCAATAAGGTCATGTATCTTGTGCTTAAATTTGAAAAATCTATTTGTATAATTCCTAGAAAAGTCACAATAAGTGTTTTCATCATATACTTTTTTTATAATTTAACTTGTATCAACCACCATAGGAGGAGGGAAAGATATGAGATGACATTCCACTAGCTTTAGAAGGAGTGAAGATGTAGACTTAGGTAATCACATAAATTTCCCCTTGGGTGAATTGGATTAAATGAGGCATTAGGTGATTTATACATTGTATTAACCATTGTAGTTGCTTCCTTTTTAGCCTCAATATAATTAACTTTATAGCTTTTTTTAATATGAAACTTGGTAGTGGATGTAGTTAGTCTGTTTGCTACATACTTAAACTTATTCAATGAAATAAGTTTCATTTATTTATCATGAACAATATGGCATAAGTCATTAAAATATTTAAACTTCTTGAAAATAATAGACTCGTGCAAGGGAGAAAGAAACTTTTTTTAAATGTATTTTGAAGCTCTTTATCTTCCATTAGATTTGTCATATTATCCAAAATTGTCTGATAACTCAAGACATAATCATTAATAGGCTCATTTTTTAATTGTTTGATCTTGGAAATTTGTGCATATGACATCTTTTCAATAATGTTGATTGATAAATATGCTAGAAACTAATACATTAGAGGCTTCAATGTTTTTACTAATTGTATTAGTAGATCATAAAACCATCTTAAAAAGCATAGTCCTTTAGTCTTCTTTGAAATAATTTGGTCAAAATTTTGTCATTTGGAAGCATAGTCAAAGCATGTTTCATAGGAAGAGTGAATATGTTGTTCAAGATCACCCTTTCTATCGTAAAGTGTGAACTTTGGTGCTACAAAATTTTCAAAGTGTGTAAACATGTCTCAAGTGCAAGAGGGTTATGTAATACATCTTGTGAATAAATAGTATGAGTTGATTTCAAAGCATTTCATTAAATGTTAGTGACCTAAACTTCCAAATCTTGAATAACTTGGAGAAGAGTTTGTATAGTAGAATTGAGATGTAGATTTGATATTTGAGAAGTTGACAAAGGGGATGAAAACACTACTTGTGTTGATGTAGGCATTAAAACTAGTAATTGAGTTGAAGTATTAATTGTTCCCATGGAGGATGTCACAATAGTTGTTTGATCTAAGGGGAACAATGGTTTGAAAACATATCTTGTGCCCCCAATAGGTGTAGGGTTAAATGTTATGCTTGAGGGAGGGAGATTTGGATTGATGTGTGATAGGAATATCCAGTAGCCCCAATGTTTTTATAAATAGAGATAAATGGTTGTTCACTAACACCTTTATTTTTTTAGCAGTCAGTATTGTATTAAGTATTTTTTGAAGATATTTGGGATTTTCATGAATACACTCTCAAAATAATGCAAACAATGTAACTTGATCTTAATATACTTATTCATGTTCATTATTTTCATGTGTTTCATTATCCTTATGATCATATGCATCCTTTATAATAATTTTTTCAATATTTTTCTCATTATCTTTATCATCACTGTCACAATTAACATAATTTGACATGGTATTAGCTTGAGACATTTTAAATGGTTTAAGGGGAAGTTTAAAATGTTAAATAGGAACCCAACCTATTCTAGGACTATGCCTAGGTTGCATACTAATGATAGAATATATCTAAATAAATACAACAAGAAAAAACATTAGGAAGCTAAAAACCCTAGGGCAAGCTAATATTTTCATCTAATATTTGCATAATAAAGACTCAAAGGTTAGGTTCACCAAATGTTTAACCCTTTTTGGAAATAAGGATTAATATAGAAGAGAGTAGCCTAATCAACTAAGTAAGCTACTCTAAAAATTAGACTAGTTAAGTGAATTTTTATTATATTTATATTCTAATAAGATATGTTGAATCTAAGCATGCTAAATATAGAAAATACTACATTCAATATTCTAATAATAGAAATATGAAGGAGAGAATGTACTTATCTTATAAAATGATGTACATATTAAAGGTGTAGAAGTAGTTTGTCTAAATATATGGATCCTATCATCATATTTTGAATATGTGCTTTATATCAACATGGACACTTGTGTCACCCTGTGGACACTAATGTGATGTTACTATCTTGATTTTAGTGTTTTGTATAAAATATTGAATCTTTTCTAAAACCTCCACTCTCGATTGTTAGGTTTGAATATATCCTTTCATATTATTTATTTGGATCATTTGAACATGTTCTTGATATAAATATTATGATCAAAACCCTAGATCCTATAATTAAGCATGACACATTATAAAATGATGGTTAGTGGGCTTAAGTGAAATTGAGCTTACCTCAAAGACCTCTCTATCAGTGATCCCTACCTACATAGCCATATATTTCAAATAGGGCCTCAAATCGATGTAGTCATCCACTTATGTGGGTTTTTATATGAATAATTGTGTAATATTTTATATGCAAGTACATGTAGTGATCTATCTTGTAACTTGGAAAATACTAATCATGGGTTCTTATTTTGATGCTTCAAACCTGTAATAAGATTACTCCTATTATTGATTTTGAAATAGGAAAGAATAGAGTAGAATAACTTAGTTGTAAGATTGATTTTCAATAGTGTAGTATAAGATTGAGAGGTGGTTGCTAGATTATTAATGAGTGGGCTTTAACTTGTATTAATACTACATATTTTGAAATGTTTCTCATGAAAGAGTTAAAGGAAATGAAAATTCCAACATGTATCTATCAAAATATTTTCAAATATGAGTGTTTATAAGGTATGGACACCTGCATTGGAGAAAGGACACTAACATTAATACTAATGTCCAAGTTTAAATGTAAGTGTCTAGGAAGATAGAAAGTTGTTGAAGTTATATAATTAAAAATGAAATATATATATCAAGTAATAAGCATATTTTGGGATACAAGTGATCTAGATAATCATAATATTAGGGTCAAACTATAAAATAATCATTTAGGTACAGTGAGATGGTAAATATGAGCCTTTCAACTATAAGACAAGTCAAAAACTAAAGAGTATATCCATGACTGATGTTTTCCAAGTCTACAAGAATAGTGTTGATGCTTCCAATTGCTCCATAGAGTGTTCCTTAGTGTTGATGAACACTTCTCATTTTAGGATTATAAGAATCCAAGGCATGAGTTGTAGTTTGTGACAAGTATTGTGTCTGTGGTGGAATAGTTGGCAAAGTATGAGATTTGCCCACAAAATTTGTTTGATGTGGTGGTTGGGAGCCACCAGGGTCTAAGTCTTTACAATCTTGTAGTCTTCCTAGTCAAGATTTATAACTCTAAGATAATCTAAGTGGATATTTATAATGATCTTAAGCTAAAGTGGGTGTTGATAAAAAAGAAGCAAAAGGCAAGGCAAGGCAGAGAAGAAAAGTGATTAAAAGCATTTATATAAAACATAATGACAAAGTTCTAGTCAATTTGAGTATACATTTAATTGATCAGTGATGGAACATAGCATAAGCTCAAGCTTCACCAAAGACCAGGCAAGATTCAAAGGAAAATATAAAGATCATGAGTAAAATTCAAGATTACTTAAAGTGTTTTGCTATGTTAATCTAAATATCATAAGAACATTCAAATGTAGAGCAAATGAAAGCAAAGTAAACATAGAACTCTTCAACTAGTCTAGCATAGCACAAACTAGAAACCTCATGAACATAAGATACATCTCATATATCAAAGAACTATTTAAATCTAAGACATCCACCTGTAATTGAGAGAAAGCAGAAACAATGTAACACAATATATGATAATCTTTACAGAATTCAAATTGTATTAATTACTTTAATATAAAATTTTCTCAAATTTTATCCCTTTACAAATGGTAACACTTGCCTATTTATAGAAGACATAGGTAATATACTAGTCATCTTTCTTTTAAACTTTTATAAGAGGTAAGGAAAAATATCCTTTTACAAATAACTCTATAGTGCATATGGCCGTTAAGTTCCTATTAGATCAAAAGACTAATATATACTAACAAACTAGCATTTATAATTTACAAAAGAATAATCTTGACTTTGCTCTTAGGATAATGGGCCCCCTTGATCACTTAGGTTGAATGAAGCCTTTCACACTTTTGTATTTTTCTTTGATTAACTTAAAATCCACTATGGGCTTCATTAGACTCTCTTCTTCTTGTTCAACCAATGTATCATAGTTTTTATCACTTCTGATGGTGAACTCTTGTAAGCACCTTGCTTATGTTATCTACTCTCTTATGGTAAAGATGAAATTAAGGACTTTTAAATTATCTTTATTAGATTGTCCTTAGTTTTCATCCTTCATACCTTGGATGAAGGCTTGGACTTCCTACGGGAATTCTATGTCATGCACTAGGCCGGTGGAAGTAGGTTGAGAAGGGGTCCCCAACAAGGTTCTTAGTAACTTCTCAATTGTGTTCACCAAGTCCTTATCTTCCTCTATGAATTCATTGGAATTATTGTACCATGAACTTAATTATTATATTTGATCCACTAGGATCCATTGAATGGGATTCAATTGCCTTATTTTAATGATCTTGAAATCTAGGGGTTGTTTAGTGATGTGTACTTTGATCAACTCTGTCACCCGGTATTTGGTTTCTTGCCATTGTTGTATCAATGTTTGTGCCTTATTAGCTTGAAGTTCCAAATAATTTAGCCTAAGTTTGATGGCTTTTAATCTTTCAAAGGCATCTAGGAAGTACTTATTTAACATCTTTAGTAGGTCCTTCAGAATTGATAGTGAGACTTGGGCCTTCAAGTCTTTCTTATCTTTCTCTAAGTTTAATATTCTTTGTTTCATTCCCTATATTCCCACCATAGCCATTTATAACTGAGCTTCCACCATAATTTTAATATCTTCTTGGTGGATGGGGTGCTCCTCTACTACTTGGCCTTGTACTAGATTGAGTCTTGCAAATGGTTCCACTCTTTGAAGAGTGAACTCTTCAGTTATAATGGTTACCTTATTTGTAGTGACTTTATATAATCTAAAAATATCAGGGTTAAATTGTACCTTGGGCTCTTCTTCTAAAATATTTTAATCCTCTGGTCTTTCAAGACCAACCCACTTGATTGCCCTGATTCTTCTATTTTCTTATTACTCTCCCTAGCAGCCTCAATCATTCTCCTCTCTTCTTACTCCTTTATGACCTCTAAGATCCAAGGTTAGACTTCATCATTGAATTCAAAATTAGCAGTGTTATTCAAATTCCATTAATGTGTTCTCGAGGGTATCTTTTGGAACTTCTCATAGATGAACTAGTCAGGGATGACAGGTCCATGTATGGGAAATTCATCTCTAAACAAGTTCACCTCACTTATTGGGTGAATCCATTTGGCTTTCTTGGAGGCTATAGGCACCAAATCCATATCCATATCCATTTTATTTTGGCCACAGAGACCAAATCTAAGGCAACTCCTTTTCCTTTATTTATCTCTTCAGCTTGAGGACCTTCAATTAGTGCCACCTCAATTGTGGCTCCTTCATCTTCATCTCCTTCCTTATCTGACTAGTATGTATCTGTAAGTTCCTTGAAGAAATCTTCCACTATTTCATAAGGTTCCAAGGTAATCATATTAAGGTATTCCATAGGGTAAGGGGGTCTTTGAGGCAAGGCTAAGGTGGAAGGTCCCTCTCCTAGCCTATGTTTTATCTTTTGTTCACTTGGTTCTTCAATTTTGGGCACTTACTATTGAGGTAGTTTCTATTATTAAAGTGGATCTTGAGGAATTTGTGGTGGACCCAAAGTGAAAGGTAAGAAGTGGTATTTCAAGGGATTCATTTTCCATCTTTCTCTATGTAGCTTCTCTTCCCTATGTAATCTGAATTCAAGCTTAAATCCATGATGCATGAACCTAGCTAGTACTTCCTCAAAGTTTGTTGCCTTTATGTATAAATGGTCATATGGACCCAATTTATGTTCATAAGGTACCTTAGGTATTTGTTTGGATCATATATGTGAGATCACATTTCCCTTTAGATCCCATGTCTTGAGGTCATCTAGTTAGAATTAGAATGCCTCCCTATTCCTTGCTAGAATCTCTAGTTGCTTCCATCCATGAATCGTTATATTCCTAATCAGATATGAGAAGAGATGTAATATTCCTTTCTTATTATATCTACATACATGGTCTATACCATGAATGAGTTTATGAGCTATCTCTTGCTCATCTAGATTGATTGGGACATGCACTGGTAGCCTATAGGGCTGAGTCTAATAACCTTCAATTTTGATGATTTTAAAATTAGGATAGAGCCATATGTCAAAAATAAGTTCTAAAAACTACCTGATGATGGGGTAATCATGGGCATTAGAATTCCAACAATTATCCCAACTAGAGTGGGATATATGCAATCACAAATGAATTGCATGTGGTCTCTATACTTAAATATGTGCAGTTTGGAGTAATGGTGAGAAATGGTAATCTTGCTATGAGGGGACAAATTCTTGATGGTAGGTAAGTAGGTTGATTCCATAAAGACATCCAACAAGTAAGACATCATAGTGACAAGCTAACTTATTTTCCTTTTAAATCCATTTAACTGCCTTCCCAGGTGGATACTTATCATTTCTCCAATAGGTGGAGTTAGCTTCTCTTCTATCATGAAATAAACATAGGAGACCCACCTGGAGTCAACATAGGATGTGATTTATACTCCAAAATTCCTATTAAATAAAGTCACGATGATTCTAATCCCTTCCCTAAATTGCACAATTGGGATTTTACCATCATGGTTTCTCATTATATGAGTTCCTATATCCAACCATGGTCTTAAGATATTATCTAAGTCATTCTTAGTGGTCCATTCCTTGATTTTAGGGATGATTATATGAGGCTTAGGAAGTTTATAATAGACTTCAAAAGCTATTAGATCTATATAAGTAACCCTCTTATATGTACCTTCCTTCACTATCTAGTCTTCATCTACTCTACACTTAATGAACATAGGAGATAAGATATTGATACAATAGAATACCTCTAGTTTGTAGCTACAAGGTGAAGTCCAAACATATATATTGCCATGATATCTTCATGTCTCTATTTGGTGGCTATAATTTGTTTCTCATTATATCCAATGGTTGTAGAAGGTCAATTACAAAGAAGATTTTTTACTAGTTCTTCATACCATTATTCAAGGATCTTACATCTAGTTCAGTGTCTTTGTAAAATCTCCCTTTGGTATTCATAGACAAA
This sequence comes from Torreya grandis, assembly GCA_037957365.1. Taxonomy (NCBI): domain Eukaryota; kingdom Viridiplantae; phylum Streptophyta; class Pinopsida; order Cupressales; family Taxaceae; genus Torreya; species Torreya grandis. Next base: position 1,313,580 of record JARHVA010000053.1, on the reverse strand, counting down.
TAAACCTCAGCTTCATCTATCTATTGTTGTCTAGAAATGGCCATGTTCCTCTAAATAGTTTATTTCCCTTAGACTACATGATCTCGCTGAGTGTTTTTAGCTCTTTTTAAGGTGATTTTTAACTCTTTTGAATGTAATTGTGATTCAATTGGGAAAAAATTAGGGATTTATGTTGGTGAGCTAGGGTTTTTCATAGCTTTAATGGTAGAGGTGATGAATTCATAAATTATCTCGTGTTACTCCCATGAAAATCCTTTTAGAAGCTAGCTGTTAGCTTTTAAACATGTCTTTCATTTTTCACTATTGGATTAGATCCATGAGAGAGTGCAGTCCATTGATCTCAATCCATGAAGTATTTTCTTATTGGTCACCTTAATTATGATTTATCCTCATTGAAAATTCTTTAGCCATTTTGCATCATTGGATTAGATCTGTGAGTGAGTGCGGTCCGTTGAACTGCAAAGATGTACATGAAATAAGTCTTGAGCTTTGATAAAAAAAACTTAGGTTAAAATCCATTATATTAAGTTTTCATGTTGAAATATGAAAAGGGGTATTTTTGAGGGTCAAGAGATACATCCCTTCACTAGGTTTAAAAGTTTAGACTGTGTTAAATTTGAGGACCTCATGAATGTCAAAGACATTCTTATGAATGTCGAATGATGGGCATGAGGCTGTCAAATTTAAGCTCATCTAATGTTCTTAGAGGGCTTAAGCTTAAGCCTTGAGGTCATGTTGTGTTGAAAAACACATTGTTATTTAAGCTAAAAATATTCTCTTAGGTCCATGTGACCAAGTCTTTGGGCTCCAAGATCATTTAAGTACTTTTTTATTAGATGCTTAAACTTCAATTAGGTTGAAATCCTTTGGCTAGTTCACATCATTAGATCAAATCTTGTGATGAAGCATGGACCATCAGATCTACAAAGATTCACATGACTTAATGAGCTTTGAGCTCTTATATGACTTAGGTTAAAATTATGTTTCCTAAGTCTATTTATGTTAATAAAACACATGGGTTTCTTCTAAGTGTTGAGAAATATGTCCCTTTTTTAGGCCTAAAGGTTATACCATGTTGAAAAGTCTTTGACGATTTTGCACTATTAGATTGGATTTGTGAGAAAGCATGGGCCATTTATCACGATCCATGTACTCATTAATGATTGGTCCCTGTAAAGAGCAAATATTAGGGTTAATCATAAAACAAAGAACCTAGAAATATTTCATGCAGTTTCCCTTAAACATTTTTTAAAGGGTCACTTTCTCGAGAAAATGTCTTAACCAATTCTTTCGAAGGGTAGGTTTCAAAAAAGATAAAGGGTTGATTTGTTTTAGATAAAATCTCCACAAGAAATAGTGCCCAAAATAATTTCTCTGAAGGGTACTTTCTACCAAAGTGGACCGATATAACTTTTTAGAAGGGACAATTCAAGAAACTTTGAAGGGTCACTTCAAGAAAGTGTCTAAAAATTAAGATTTTAAAGGGTAATTAGTGTTTAGGTGGGCCCATTTACTTGTATTTGATTCACACCATCTAATTAGATCTACAAGATAGCAAGATCTATTAGATATACAAAGATGCATGAAGTTTAAATCAGTTATAAGTCATCAAGATTTGAGAGGCAAACAACTGATAAAGAAGACACCGAAGTAGGAGGGGTTAAGAAACCCGAATAAGTAATGGGTCAACCAAATCCTAACTAAGTTTAGCATAGAGGTCCTTAAGGTTCTTCAAAAAGAATATTTTGGATTTATGAACATAAACAACTTAATTAAAAAAACTAAAGTAGAGAAGGTTAGAAAACCCAAATAAATAAAGGTGCAACGAAAACCCGATTAGGTCTAGATACTTATAAACTTCATAAGTTGAGTTGTTTGGGAAACCTGAACAAGTCTTCCCTCCAACTTTTGAATTTAAAATTTAGGGTACTCTATAAGGGAAACCTATCCTTCTTTATGTAACCTAAAATTCAATCTTAAAGACAAACCATTAGCAAAGTTAGTCCAAAAACATAATCATTATCATTAAGCATGTATAAAGCATATCCCTTTCAAGTGGATGATCTTCAGATTCTAAAAAAAATAACATTTTCAATCAATTCAAACTTTAGATGTTTTGAAACATTCATAAGGGTCCCCTATTTACAAAAATAAGAAAGTGGGGGGTATGTTGATCCAACAAATGGTGACTCACAATGGAAGCATAGCAACATGTTAGAACCTAAGGATCTGGTTTAGACCAATACATAAGTCTTTCATCCATTGGGTCCATAACATTGTTTAAGTAAAACCTTAGTTGAAATAAGCCTCACATGTGTAAAATTCAAACCAAAAAATGCTAAAACATAATCATGTAGTGTGTGCTTTGATTCCACTTATTATTTATCATAGAACTTTAGAAGACAACATCCAGACTCATACCTTTGACCACAACACTGACTTTGAGAACTTTAGATATTCTTTGAGAATAATGGCTCTTAGTTCAAACAAGGCTTGGCTATTTTTCTTCTACCATCTAGGTGTCCATAACCCTTATAGAGATACCTTTGGTTCTACTCAAGGCCTTGTTCCACTGCCAGTCAGGCATCCATAGCCCTGGTGGAGGTTACTAGAATCACCTTTGATTTCATTTCCATAGATGTTGCAATAAGTTTCTTCTTTTTTGTCTTTTCTAGGTATTTTTGCAAAGGTTATGAACTAATATAGTCTAGTTTTAAGGATTTGGTCAAGTGTTTGGCTCTTGGGGTAATCATCCTTAGTTACAACCTTCATTCCAGACAAGGATGTGTTTTAAGTGCTAGCATGAAATGTAATTCAACAATATAAGCTTCCTTCTTACACATATGTCTCTTATTTCAATCAAAATTTGATTTACAATAATACTAAAGACTTGGCAAGACAATTAACTTCTATATCAATCCTTAACATTGTCTTTGAGTTGCATCATGGTGCTTTGTGACAACCTATGTTCATCATTACAAAATTCATATCATTACTTCAAAGCACTAGAATTTTAAACAATCTTGTGAAAAATTGAGTAATTACTTTCTACAGGACTTATTAGAAATAAAAGAGCACAACCAAACAAAACACAAAGTAAACACACAATATAAAACAATAAAGAAGAAGCAAACAAATATATACAAGCAAAGCAAGAAAGGAAAGCAGGAAAATAAACTACCTAGTCTACCTACTCTAATATAACTATCTTCCAATTTTCACTCCATGAAGACTCCTAGTGGAGTAGTATAAAAGTAAGGCTTGAGATACTTACCATTGGCGGGCAAGGTAAACTCTACTTCTTAAATGTCTTTCAGCTTAAAGGTGTTGTTTCCCAATGTCTTTGCAATTTGATATGGCCCAATCCACAAAGGTGTAAATTTGCCATGCTTCCATTTTGGCTATAAAACTTAGTCCCAGAGGAGGACTAGGCCTCCTTGCCTGAACACTTTGATTTTGGATCCTTTATCAAACCACATTTTCACTATTGTTTGATGCCTACTAAAGTCTACAAACACTTTATCTTTGGCATCTTTCATCTGAATAATATCTAAAAACCTTGAGTTAGCAAGTTCTTGACTTTATTCCATGTACTATTGGATGAATTTAAATGTGAGAAACTTGAGGGTTATGGGGAAGATAGGTTCTTGGCCATACACCAATAAGAATGGTAAATACTTGAGAGCTTGTTTAATCCTTATCTAGTCTACCCATAGTGCATACTTCAAGAGCTTGTGCCATGTTCTTGGTTTGTCTTCCTTCGACTTCTTGATAGCCTTCATCAAATTATTATTTGTAGATTTAGAGACTCCATTCCCTTGAGGATAATGATTGGATGAAAATTTTAGAGTGATGCCATTGTCATATGACCATCCCATCATCTCAATAGAAGTGAATTTAGATCTATTATCACAGACCAAAGAGACTGGGGTTTCAAATATTGTACAAATGTTTTCTTTCATGAAGTTAATTACCTCTTCTATCTTGCAATGTTTGGTGGCAATAGCTTCACTCCACCTTGTACAATATTCAGTAGTAGTAAGGACAAATTTGTGGATATTAAAATAATTGGGGTTGATCAACCCTACAAAGTCTAACCCCCATTGTGCAAAGGGTTTGTCAACTATCATAGGTTGTAAAGGCATGGCTACCTTTGGCTCTTTTCTGTTGAATATTTGGCATGCATGGAACTCCCTCACATGCTTGTGAGCATATTTTCATAGGGTAGGCCAATAATACCAAGCTCTAAGGATCATGTGAGCTATGGCTCTTCCTAAAGGGTGTTCACTTCCTAGCTTCTCATGGAAGGTAGTCATGATTTGAGCTACTTCTTCTTTGGATACACATATTAATTAAATTGCCTCAAATTTCCTCTTGTACAAGACTCCATTATTGATGAGGTAATGACTTGCTTTGAGCCTCAAGTCTCTCCTTTACTCTCTTGTAAGTCTTGGGGGACAAACACCATTAATAAGTAGGTGGATGATATAATCATACCACTCATTTGGTTGGAAGCTTTATTGGTTAACTTGCATGACATGGAGCTTAGGGTTTACATTGGAAATCATTTTAACTAAGCCTTGGCACCTTACCAACTTGGTAATATTCATTTTGATGTCATACTCTTGTAAAAATCACATCCATTTGCCTCTCCTTTCTCTAAGCTCATTTTGACTCATCATGATTTTTGTAGCTAGGTTTGGCAAGATAACATGTACCTTATTCCTAAAGATATAATGCCTAAATTTCTTAACTTATTTCACCAATACATAAGCTTACTTGTCAACCATAGAATAGTTCACTTCAATATTATTGAAATTGGTGCTCATGAAAGATATGGGATGAATGTAAACTTTTTGAGTTATTAATGTAGCCATAGTATGCTTAGAAGCAAATGAATACAGATAGAAATCCTTTGAGAAGTTATGACTTATGAGGATTGGGGCTTTAGTTATTGCCCTTTTAATGTCAGCAAAGGCTTTCTTAGATTCATCATCCAAGATATCTTGGCATCCTTCTTCAGTATGTCATTCAAAGGCTTGACAATTTCAACAAAGCTTGAGATGAAATTTCTTACAAAGTTAATTTTACCAAATAATAACTTAAGCTATTTTCTATTGTTAGGCAACTAAATTTTAGAGATGCCCTCCACTCTATTAGGATCTATGGAGATCCCTTGCTTGGTGATAACATGGCCTAGTAGTTTCCCCTTTGTGACATAAAATATACTCTTCTTTGGGTTGAGGGAAATGCCATATATTTTACACCTTTCAAACACTTTTTTCAAGTGCATGAAGTGATCCTCTCTATTCTTGGAGAAAACTATCAAATCATCCATATAGATGATGATACATTTGCCTACCAAACCTTAGAAATCAAGGTCCATGGCCCTTTGAAATGTTGTTCCTACATTGATAATCCCAAAGGGTATCCTCTTATCAGCATAGGTTCCTCACTTGGTCGTGAAAGTTATCTTCATCCTATCCTCTTTGTCAACTAGCACTTGGCTATACCCTAAGAATTTGTCTAAGAAGGACATAATAGTTGACCTTGAAATAGCTTGTATGACTTAGTTTAAAGAAGGTAGAGGATAGTTGTCTTTTTTGGAAGCCTTATTCAAGTTCCTAAAGTCAATGCATAATCTGATCTCCCCATTCTTATTTTTTATTGGGACCAAGTTTTCAACCCAAGTGGAGTGTCTGGTAGGAAAGACAATACTTGCATCCAATAGTTTCTTGACCTCTTTGTAGATCATAGGCTCTAAGATAGGATTGACTAGCCTTTATTATTGCCTAAAAGGCTTGTAGTTTTATTTGAGATGTATTGTATGAGTTATGATCCTTGGGTTAAATATCTTTAGGTCTTCATAGGACCAAGTAATGACATCTTTGTACTTTGTGAGCAACTCTCTTATTTTCTTATTTTTTATTTCAGTGCATGATTTCCCTATGTTGATTAGTTGAGGTTGGTCATATGGATCAAGATTGACTAATTGGTAGTCTTTTCCACTCAATTTAGGTACCTTAGGTACCTCTGTAAGTTTATCATGATCAAATGACCTCTCTAAATAGATCATCCTTTTAGGTATCTTATTATCACTAAGCTAGATGATTTTATCATTAGGATCCTTTTTAGGAGAGATTTCATCTGCTTCATCAATGATATGGGCTTCATAGGCCCCAAAGTTGGTCAAGAAATTAATGATCTTCTTATCATCATTGAAAACTTGGAAGTGATTTATTTTATTAGGGACTTATGAGCAAGGTACCAACTCAATGCTAAAGTTAGGGGAATCTCAATTTGGCATGAGGTTAGCTATAATAGAAGCAAGCTCGTCAGTATCCTTATTTTATTCCCTTGGAACATCTAAGATGTTGAAGGCATCAAAAGATTCAATCAAATCCCATACCTTGAAGTTATTAGTGTAAGTAAATTACAACCTATAAGATGCATGGTAGTGTTTGTCTGCAAGGTCTACTAACACAATGTTAGCTTCTGATCCTAATTTGCATCTAGCTCCATCAACATGTAACTTCCATAATTCAAGCATTGGAGGAGGTGTTTTAGAATCTGGATTTTGTGCAATTTCTAAGGTGAATATTTCAAGATCAAAATCAAATAAATTTACCCTTTTATTAATTGCATTATACTCAGTTATTGTATGTTTCATCCTCAGCGCTCTCTCAACCCTTATTTGATTAAGAACACCCTTCCATGGTAACCACAAATGAGAACAATCAGTGGACATGTACTCATTCAAATATTTGGTTCATTCCCTACTTATAAGTAACCCATAAGTACTAGGTATGTCTACTACTTGAATGTCAATAAACTGTTGAACTCTAGGTTCACTTGCTAATTGAATATGCACATTAAGTATCTCTCCAATGACTTTGAATTGTGATTTATCCAGTTGTGTGATTGCTCTGTCTAACTTGATTGGGTTCAATCCCAATTGCTCACAAATTTTAGGCAGCATAATATTAGTTTAAGCTCCTAAATCTAGTAGATAATTATGGACATTCTTACCAAACACTCTAATTATGAACAAAAAGGATGGAGACTCTAATTTTACTACTTGCATAGTTACATTGTTAGTATCATTCTTGGGTGGATTTCTAGGTTTTTTGGACAAGGATTCCAAGAGGTCTCTTTGCTCAGCTATCTATGTCAACTCATGTAGATTGGTGTTTTCTTTGATCTTCTTCATGTCTTCCACTATGTTATAACCAATCTTATTCAAAGGTTCAGCCATAGGCTTAAAATAACTACCTTTGGGTGGCTCAGGATCATTCCTTAAAGAAGTTTTTAGAGGAGTCCCATACTTATTGGAAGGAGTGAAAGTATTCAAGGGCTATCTCTGCTCCCTATTCTTTAGAGGGTAAGTCTTTAGGAACTATTTAAATGCTTGGATTTCTTCAAGAATATTTTAGGCTGATTATCTTCCTAAAAGGGAAATTGAAAGGTCTCCACCATGTGTACTTGATTAGATGCTTTAGATCCATAAGTACTAGTAGTATTATCCTTATCTGGGATAACCTCAAAGCTGTCAAGATCTTCTTGAAAGGCTTCAAAAGCTTTACACAATTTAATACAATCTATCTCACCATGCTTAGAAGTGGCTTGCACTCTAAAATAATCAGATAGGGCAATATCTATGAGATTGATGTCCATATTCCTCTTGACAAAAGAAGAAGGATCATTGTATTTGTTGTTGTTAAAGAAGCTATCATTTTGGAATTTGATTCTAGGCTTATTGAACTTTTGGAAGGTGAATTTATTTCCAGAGTTATCATTTGTATTTCCAACTTGCTTCTACAACTATAAGAAGTTTGTACTAAGCTTTTGGACCATTTTAAGTATGGACTCATTTTCATTCTTTAGAGCATCAAAATCTTGAGCTTGACTATTGTTATCCATATTTTTGGGTATTAGATCCTTTTTACCATTGGCTTGAGATCCATCAATAGTTTTTTAACCTAAGAAACCTAAGCTCTAATTGGGATCAGCATGACTAGTAGGCAAGATAGTTAGAACTGATATTTGATTCAAAGTTGGATCATTCTAGTTATTAGCTAGGAAAAGGTTCAAGGTTGGCATTTGTGGGTTTATATTTGGAATAGTGTAAGCCATTTTCCATTGAGGCTGCATTTGGTCACTAATGACCACTGCTTCTAAATAAGCTTGAGCTAATGTGGTAATAGCTGGGATAGTTCTCTTAATAAACATAAAAGTCATGGGATCCATAGCATCTTTGTAGATCTTTAAGGCTAAAGGTTCATTAGGCTTATAAGGATCTATGGTTCTACTAAACATCTTTTGAAATTTGGCATTAAAAGACCTAATAGGCTCACTTGCATCTCTCTTGATGGTATTAAATAATGATATATGACATAGGGGATAATGATATTCCTAAATTGATCAATAAAAATGGTGTTAAATTTATTCCAAGAAGTGATGTAATCATCAAGTAGGTTTAAGAACCTCTCATAGGTAGTATCTTTGAAGGTAAAATGGAATAACCTACAAGCTACATCCTCATGAATGATATTTAAGAGACTTAAAGAATATTTAAAGGACTTGACATGTTCCTCAATAGTGACCATACCAGTTGAACTAAAGATAGGCAAATATTTCTTAGGATTTCATAACAAATCATGTACTATACCTAGAACATTAATAGGATAACTCCCAAGCCAAGCCATATCTAGTTGAATATTGAATGTAGGGACTCCTTGTAGGGGTGAAGATGGCAAAGATTTTGAATGTCTATGCCTTCCTTTATCCTTTCTAGCCCATTAGTGTGTCTTGAGTTCAAGTAAATGTTCCCTAGTTTCTAAATGAGATCTAGTCCTGATTCTGGGTAATTCTAGCTTGAGAACTAAGAATCTTGCCTTGAAGTATGGTGCAACATGTTAATTTCCAAAAAATGACAAATAATGTGCACACTAAGCTTAATTTGCAAATATTTACATATGAAAATGTAAAGGAAACTAATATTTAACTAAATTATCTCAAAGATGTGTTGAATCATGCAAAGATGACCATCCTTTACATCCTTATAAAGAATTAGATTCAAATTTCACAATATAACATCAATATTTAATAAAAATAAAGTCATTCTAACCTCAAATGTCAAAAATTCTGACTTAAAGCCATACTTACCAGAGTTTGAACTAAACTTTACAAAGAACAAGGATCTTTGCCTTAATAAGTGAAAAGATGAGAAAGAAAACACTCACATTAAAAAGATATTTACAAAGGATGTAAAGATCCTCTAGGCTTAACCAAGAAAATAAAAATACTTTCAAATAAGGTCCTCCTTCTAGCACCAGTGAAAATTGCCTCTTGTTGATGCTTCTAATTGCTCCATAGAGTGTTCCTTGGTGTTGATGAACACTTCTCATTTTAGCATTACAAGAATCCAAGGCATGAATTTTAGTTTGTGACAAGTAGTGTGTCTATGGTGGAATAGTTGGCAAAGTATGAGAGTTTCCCAAAAAATTTGTTTGATGTGGTGGTTGGGAGCCACTAAGGTATAAGTATTTACAATCTTGTAGTCTTCCTAGTCAAGATTTCAAACTCTAAGCTAATCTAAGTGGATATTTACAATGATCTTAAGCTAAAGTGGGCATTGATAAAAAAAAGAAGCAAAAGGCAAATCAAGGTAGAGAATAAAAGTGATTGCAAGCATTTATCTCAAACATAATGACAAAGTTCTAGTCAATTTGAGCATACATTTAATCGATCAGTGATGGAACATATCATAAGCTCAAGCTTCACCAAAGACCAAGCAAGATTCAAAGGAAAATATAAAGATCATGAGTAAAATTCAATATTACTTAAAGTGTTTTGCTATGTTAATCTAAATATCATAAGAACATTCAAATGCAAATAAAATAAAAACAAAGTAAACTTGGAACTCTTCACTAGTCTAGCACAACACAACCAGAAACCTCATGAACATAAGATGCAACTCATCTATCAAATAACTATTCAAATCTAAGACATCCATCTATAATTGAGAGAAATAAGAAATAGTATAACACAATACAAGACAATCCTTGCAGAATTCAAATTGTGTTAATTACTCTAGTATAAAATTTGTTCAAAATCTCTCCCTTTACAAATGGTAACACTTACCTATTTATAGAAGACATAGGTAGTGTACCGGACATCTTTATTTCAAAATTTTATAAGAGTTAAGGATAATTTTCCTTTTACAAATAACTCTATAGTACATATGGCCGTTAGGCATCTATTAGATCAAAAGACTAATATATGCTAACAAACTAGCATATATAGTTTATAAAAGAATAATCTTGACTTTGTTCTTGAGCTGGTGGGCCCTCTTGATTACTTAGGATAAAATAAGTCTTTCACAGTAGTATATTTTCCTTTTATTAACTCAAAATCCACTACAATTTTCATTAAACTTTCTTCTTCCTATTCAACTAATGTATCATATTCTTTGTCACTTCTGATGGCAACCTCTTGTAAACACCTTGCTTCTGCTATCTATTCTCCTATGGTAAAGATGACATTAAGGACCTTTGAATTATCTTTATTGCATTGGCCTTGGTTTTCATCCTTGATGCCTTAGATGAAGGCTTAGACTCCCTTCTATAATTCCATGTCACGCATTAGGTTGGTGGCAGTAAGTTGAGAAGGGGTCACCAACAAGGTTCTTAGTAACTTCTCAATTGTGTTCACCAAGTCCTTATCTTCCTCTATAAATTCATTATCCTTGTTGTACCATGAACTAATTCCTATATTTTATCCACTAGGATCCCTTGAATGGCATTCAATTGCCTTTCTTTAATGATCTTGAAATCCAGGGGCTGCTTGGTGACTTGTAATTTGTTCAACTCTATCACCTAGTCTTTGGTTTCTTTCTATTGTTGTATCAATGTTTCTACCTTATTATCTTGAATTTCCAAAGTATTAAGCTTGATTTTGATGGATTTTAATCATTTAAAGGCATCTAGGAGGTACTTATTTAACATCTTCAATAGGTCCTTCAGAATTGATAGTGAGACTTGGGCCTCCAAGTCTTTTTTCTCTATCTCCAAGTTTAAGATTATTTGCTTCATTCCCTATATTCCCACTATAGCATTATTGACTAGGCTTCCACCAAACTTTTAATATCTTCCTAGTGGATGAGGGGCTCCCCTACTGCCTGACCTTGGACTAGAGTGAGTCCTAAAAATGGTTCCACTCTTTGAAGAGTGAACTCTTCAGTTCCAATGGTTGCCTTCTTTTTAGTGAGGCTCTCCAATCAAGGAGTATCAAGGTTAAATTTTACCTTTGGCTTTGCTTTTGAAAGCTTTGAATCCTCTCAGTTTCAAGACCACCCCCACTTGATTTCCCTAATTCTTCTATTTTCATACTACTCTCCTTAGCAGCCTCAATGATTCTCCTCTCTTATTGCTCCTTTATGACCTCTAAGATCTAGGGTTAAACTTCATCATTGACTTCAAAATTGGTAGTGATAGTAAAATCCCATGAATGCATCTAAGAGGGTATATTTTTCAACTTCTTATAGATGAACCAGTCTGGGATGACATGTCTATGTATGGGAAATTTGTCACTAAACAAGTTCACCTCACTTGTTGGGTGAATCCATTTGGGTTTCTAGGAGGCTCTAGGTACCAAATCCCTATCCATCTCCCTCTTCCTTTTGGTCATAAGGACCAAATCTAAGGCAACTCCTTTGCCTTTGTCTATTTCTTCAGCTTGAGGACCTTCAATTAGTGCCACCTCAATTATGGCTCCTTCATCTACATCTCCTTCCTTATCTGACCCGTGTGTATCTACAAGTTCCTTGAATAACTCTTCCACTTTTTCATAAGGTTTAAAGGTAATAATATTAAGGTATTCCACAAGGGAAGGGGGTCTTTAAGGCAAGGTAGAGGTGGAAGGTCCCTCTCTTGGCCTATGTTCCATATTTTGTTCACTAGGTCCTTCAATTTTGGGCAATTATTATTGCTGAAGTGGACCTTGAGGCACTTGTGGTGGACCCAAAGTGGAAGGTAAGAAGTGGTATTGCAAGGGATTAATTTTCCGTCTTTATCCAAATGTCTTCTCTTCCCTATGCAATCTATGTTCAAGCTTAAATCTATATTGCTTGAACCTAGCTCACACTTCCTCCAAGTTGGCTACCTTTGTGTATAAGTGGTCATATGGACCAAATTAATGTTCATAAGCTACCTTAGGTAGTTTTTTGGATCGTAGATGGGAGAGCACATTACCTTTTATATCCCATGTCTTGAGGTCATCTAGTTATAAGTAGAATGCCTCCCTATTCCATGTTAGAATCTCTAATTTCTTCCATTCATTAATCATTCTCTTCTTAATTAGATATGGGAAGAGATGTAGGATGGCTTTCTTAATCTCTTTGCATACATGGTCTATACCATGAAGGAGTTAATGAGCTATCTCCTGATTGGCCAGCTTGATTGGGACATACACTAGTAGCCTATAGAGTTGAGTCTGGAAACCTTCAATTCTAATGACTGTATAATAAAGATAGAGCCATATGTCACCAATATATTTTACACACTACCTGATGAGGGGGGGAACCTTGGGCATTAGACTTCCAATAATTATCCCAACTAGAGTGGGATATATGCAATCACAAATGAATTTCATGTGGTCTCTATATTTGAATATGTGTAATTTGGAGTAATGGTGAGAAATGGTAATCTTTCTATGAGGGGACAAATTCTTGATGGTAGGGAAGTATGTTGAGGCCATGAAGTCATCCAATAAGTAAGACATCATAGTGAAGAGCTAACTTGTTTTCCTTTGAATTCTATTAAACTGCATTCCCAAGTGGATACTTATCATTTCTCTAATAGGTGGAGTCAGCATCTTTTCTATCATGAAATAGACATAAGAGACCCACCTGGGGTCAACATAGGATGTGATTTCTACTCAAAAATTCCTATTCAACAAAGTCATGATGATTCTAATCCCTTCCCTAAATTACAAAATTGGGATTTCACCATCATGGTTTCTCATTACATGAGTTCCTCTATCCAACCATGGTCTTGAGATATTATCTAAGTCATTCTTAGTGGTCCATTCCTTGATTTTAGGGAGGTTTATATGAGTCTTGGGAAGCTTATAGTATCCTTTAAAAGCTACTAGAGCTATATAAGCAACACTCTTTGATGTACCTTCCTTCACTATCTAGTCTCCATCTACTCTACAATTAATGAACATAGGAGCTAAGATATCAATATAATGGAGTACCTCTAGTTTGGTAGATATACAATGAAGTCCAAACATTTGGATTGCCATGATATCTTCATTTCTCCATTTGGTGGCTACAATTAATTGCTCATTAGGAGCCAATGGTTGTACAAGGTCAATTGCAAAGAAGATTTTTGACTAGTTCTTTATACCATTATTCAAGGTTCCTACATTTAGTTTAGTGTCTTTGTAATGTCTCCCTTTAGTATCCATAGACAAATAAACCTTAGATTCATCTATTTTTTGCTATCTAGTAGTGTCCATGTTCCTCCAACTAATTAATTTCCCTTAGATTGTGTGATATCACTGAGTGTTTTTAGCTCTTCTCAAGGTGATTTTTAGCTCTTTTGAAATCAATTATGATTAAATTAGGCAAAAATTAGGGCTTTATATTGGAAATCTAGGGTTTTTCATAGTTTTAATGGTGGATGTGGTGAATTCATAAATTCACTCATGTTACTCCCATGAAAGTCCTTTCAAAATCTAGTTGTTAGCTTTTAAACATGTCTTTCATTTCACACCATTGGATTAGATCTGTGAGCGAGTGTGATCTGTTGATCTCAATCTATGAAGTCTTTTATGATTGGTTGACTTTATTATGCTTTATCCTCATTAAAAATTCTTTGGCCATTTCACATTATTGGATTAGATCTGTGAGTGAGTGTGGTATGTTGATTTGTAAAGGTACACATGAAATAAGTCTCAAGATTTGATAAAAACTTAGGTTAAAAGCCATTATACTAAGTTTTCATGTTGAAATATATGAAGGGGTATTTTTGAGGGTCAAGAGATATATCCCTTTGCTAGGTTTGAAAGTTTAGACTCTGTTAAATTTGATGGCCTTGTGAACGTCAAAGACATTCTCACAAACGTCAAATGATGGGTACGAGACTATCAAATTTAAGCTCATCTAATGTTCTTAGAGGGATTAAGCCTAAGCCTTGCAATCATGTTGTGTTGAAAAACACATTGTTTTTAAGCCAAAAATATGCTCTTTGGGCCATGTTACCAATTCTTTGGGCTCTAAGATCATTTAAGTCCTTTTTGATTGGTTGTTTAAACTTTGATTAGGTTGAAAGCCTTCAGCCAGTTCACACCATTAGATCAAATCTTGTGATGAAGCATGGACCGTCAGATCTATGAAGATGCACATGACTTAATGAAATCCATGATTTTATATGACTTAGGTTAAAAGTATGTTTCCTAAGTCTATTTATGTTAAAAAAAAACATACAAGGTTCCTCTAAGGATTGAGAAATACATCCCTTTACTAGGCTTCAAGGTTATATTACATTGAAAAGTCTTCAATGATTTTGCACTGTTAGATTGGATCTGTGAGCAAGCATGGGCCATTGATCATGATCCATATACTCATCAATGATTGGTCCCTAAAAAGAGCAAATATTAGGGTTAGGCATAAAATAAGGAACCTATAAATATTTCACACAGTTTCCCTTAAACATTTTTTGAAGGGTCACTTTCTTGGGAAAGTGTCTTGACCAATTCTTTCAGAGGGTAGGTCTCAAAAAATCTGAAGGGTTGATTTTTTTTGGACAAAATGTTCACAATAAATAGTGCCCAAAATAATTTCTTTGAAGGGTACTTCTTGCCAAAGTGGATCGAGACAACTTTTCTGAGGGGACACTTCAAGAAACTCTGAAGGGTCACTTCAAGAAAGAGTCTTAAATCCAAGATTTCAAAGGGTACTTTGGTGTTTAGGTGGGCCTATTTTCTTGCATTTCATTCACACCATCCAATTAGATCTATGAGATAGCAAGAGCCATTAGATCTACAAAGATGCAAGAAGTTTAAATCAGTAATAATTCATCAAGATTTGAGAGGCAAGCAACTAATAAATAAGACATTGAAATAGGAGGGGTTAAGAAACCCAAACAAGTAATGGGTTGACCAAATCTTGACTAAGTTTAACATAGAGGTCCTCAGGTTCTTCAAAAATAAGACTTCATATTTATGAACATAAGTAACTTAATTAAAAAAATGTTGAAGTAGAGAAGGTTAGAAAACCCGAATAAGCAAAGGTGCAACAAAAACTTGACTAGGTCTAGATACTTATAAAATTCATAAGTTGAGTTGTTTGGGAAACCCGAATAAGTCTTCCCTCCAAATTTTGAATTCAAAAGTTAGGGTTTTCTTCAAAGGAAACCTAGCCTTCTTTATGTAACCTACAATTTAATCTTCAAAGGTTTAGCAAAGTTAGTCCAAAAACATAATCATTATCATTAAGCATGTATAAAGCATATCCCTTTCAAGTGGATGATCTTCAAATTCTAAAAAAAATAACCTTTTCAAGTAATTCAAACTTAAGATGTTTTGAAACATTCATAAGGGTCCCCTATTTACAAAAGCAAAAAAGTTAGGGGTATGTTGATCCAACAAATAGTTTAACATATAAATCTAAATTTGAGTATCTACAGCTTATGCACAATTTTAATCTTCAAGATTAAAAAATGGCATGATAATTTTTCATATGCATGTCTTAAATTTATAATTTGAAATTCAAAATATTCATTTCAATTCAAATATATGAGCAATGCAGTCATGATGGAAGGCATGAATGCTCTTCATTCTCTTTCGATCATGAAAATGAAATATAGATATGTATGTAGTGGTATGATTTGAATCTATTTTAGGTAATGTATGATAAAGGTTTAGTTATGCTCAATTACCATAGAATTAGTTCTAGCAAACCCATTGTGTGGTTTCTATTTACAATAGTACTAATTAGAATAAATAGCTAACTTTAATTGGATATGTAAACTATTAAAATATGATCTAGGAAGTTAAATAATTCATAATGTAAATACAAAAATATACATAATTTATAGAAGTTATAAATAGATAAAAATGGAAATTAGAGTTAGGATTAGAGAGATGTCCTTGCAAACTGATTTATTTCAAACTATGTTATTCACTTGTTGATTGTGAATATATATAGCTATATATAAGAACCAACAAACACATATTTAATTAGAAATAATGAATCTATATTTTAGGATAAGGACATAGAAGGTGGACAAGATATCAGTGCATTGTTATCTACTACTATGGCCTTGTCTAGATAGACTATACATCAGATCTAGAAATATAGGCTTGTTTGCCCGTGTTTGTATACTATTTAATTATGTGTGAAACTTATTTGGATGCAGAGATGACTAAAAAATAAAAAATTTGACCTGCACAGGGACACAAAATAATATCAAATTCAAAAGGGGGAAAAATTAGGGAAGTGGGTTATGGCCAAATTATCTTTAAAAAACCCTTATTGCTCGAGTGTTACCTACATAGTCTAAATGGACCTCAGACCAATGTAGTTCTCCCTTCATGGAAGATCATGTGAATTCAACTAGTAAGATTTGATTAGAAAGATTGAAAAATTATGCCCTTAAATTTAAATAAAATAATGTTATGCTTGGATAGATAATGTGGTATTGCACCAAAATTACAATAAAATTCTTTACTCAAAAGATAAATGTTTTGTATTAGTAAGAACTAGTACAAAAACTAGGGATTTCAAATGTGAGACTTGATGTTATTTTATAGGTGAATATTTTGACTGTTTCTAATAAATGACCTATTGGTTTTACATGAGAATCATTTTTAATCATGTAATTTTTAAAATATTATGATTAGAGAACCATGGACAATGACACACTACAAGACAAGAACATAATGTGTCTTTGTCTAGTAGTGCACTCTTGTTCATAAGGAATAGAAGCTTCTGAAATAAATGTGACAATGAAGTATATGTTGAATAGGGATATACTAGGGAATACTTGGACATATGAACCTTTATTGTGATACTTTGAAGGCTTTCATAGATATTGTGGGTTGTCGAAATGGAAGATTAACCAAGTAAGGTAAAGGTGTCAAGGACAAGCATTGTCAATTATATATTGATTAAATTTCAATGTCTACATTCCCCCAACCCTATATTCTAATGATGTATAAAATTACTATATTAAAGTAAATATTATACCTAAGTGTGTGTACACATTGTGTCTTTGTCATGGATATTTGCATGCCCCCTTGTTGAGGCATGTGGAGAAGTGTTGAACTTTTGGTGAATTGAGAGTGATCAAGTCTTAATTTGAAGAATCAGTTATGATGCTTGACTTGAAAATATTATATGCTCAAACCCTCATAGAGTACTCCATAATTCTTTTGAATATGTGGGAACCAAAAAAGTTGTTTGCTAAAGTGCATCTAGGATGTGGAACATCACTAAGATCAAACATGGCTCACTTGTTGAACTGAAAATAAGAGGTGGGAAATAGTACATGGCTCACTAAAGTGCAACAAAGATATGGAGCATCACTAAGCTCAAACATGGTACAATTTTACAATACAAATAACACTATTATAGACAAATCTAGATTTGAACTATAAATTATTGAAACTTTGATTACTTTGAAAAAGATAAATCTGAAATTTGTGTAGTATTAACTTGGACATGAATGCATATCATCCCCCTATATTGTATAGAGTGCTAATTTGATCTTTTGAAAACTATTTTAAATATTATAATTGTCTTTGAAAAAGTGTATATGTGCTCGAGTAGCTATAAGAATGGAGTGTATAAGTTGAATGCCTCCAAAATCTAAAAAATATGATTTTAAATATTGCAAACTATCAAATTGAAATGTATTTCTTGTGAAAAATTCTATATAAACACATTATGATGACTCCCTTTTGAGATGAGGGAAATTACATGCATATCACATATTTCAAAATAAAAAGTGAGAAATTTTTTGAAATATGTAATAAGGTAATAGCATGTGAAAATTTTAATTATGTTATAATTTAAAAATGTAACATTGAAAAATATGAAAGTTTGAATATTGTATTGAATCATTTTTATTGAATAGAGCATTTAAGTAGTGTATGAAGAATGTAAATAACCTATAAGTATTGTATATGCATTATAAGCATTGTATTTTGATGTATAAATCATTAAAGCACATAAATAATATATGCATGATATGTATCATAGCACTATAGATATATGTAATAGGTACTTAGTAGTGTATGACAGGCATAATGGCATGATAGTATCAAGTCACAAACATGTATGCAAATTCACACATTGTCATGCAAGAAAACATAAATTACATTAAAAATAGATATGTAAGATGTTGCTTAGAGTTAGAAAACTTGCATAAATGTCACACACAAGGCCCAAAGGTTGAATACAAGGGACATGTGAATTTTTCACAAGTATAGAAGGCCAAGGGCCATACACACAAGGCATGATGATTCCATACAAGAAATATGTTGTATGTTTAACATACACTAGGCCAAGGGCCATATACAAGAAGAAAAAAAATTGAAGCATGTGATGTAAGGTATCTAAAAAAAGCATAGAAAAACTAAAAGTACATTTTTTAGCATATGCATGTATGTTAATATAATCTAATAACATATTCATCATGGTGCATGTAAAGTATGAGTTAAAAAGAGACGTATATTATCATTATAGCTCAACACAGAAAGAGGTTTTGGATGAACAAAACCTGTAAGAGTGATTGTATAGAATAATGAGATGCCTCCAAATGAGAAAGGTTATTGGGTAGAAGGCTAAACTAGCATCAAACCATGGAAAATTATGCCTTAATCTTGAAATATGAGTGATATATGGGAGTGATTTCTTCTTTATGATTAAAATATGTAGGATAAGTCCCCATGACTATGTTTTAGTTGGAAATAAAGATGTAAAAATCATAGGGACAAAAAATGTAGTAGAGCATAAGGACGTAGTACATTATTGTCTAACTAGTGTATTGTTGTCCTAATTGATTATAAGCAAATTTTTTCAATTAGATCCACTTATTATGTGTATGAATAGTTTTTTATTGCAATAAAAATGTACCATGTTACACACTCAGATACCTTATGAGAAACATTATGTATTGAAAATTTACTAAAATATGTTGTATACTAAATTAAAAAATATATGACATGAGAAAATATGTAATCCAATAATATGAAAGTACGCCTACATGTCCTAGTTTTGATTTTTTTGTATTTTTTTAGCATATATGAATGATTTTGTATTTTTTCTATATTTTGAAAGTAAATAATGCATAAATATTTTTTTTAAATCTTGGAAGACATAGTAAGTATAAATTTTTTGAAATGGAAGAAAGAGAAGGGTCTTCAAATAAATCTCAATAAAATGTGAAAGCAAAGGAAGACAAGGATAAAAGAAAGTGAAATCCCCCCATGATGAAAATGGAGCCAAGGTATAGAAGATGAATTAAAGTATGTGTATAGGAATAAGAAAAAAAGTAAGGAGCGAAAAAATTATGTAAAAGTAGGTACTAGGCAAGGAAGCTAATCAAGGTCCTCATCCAAACTATGGTTCCATCCAATGATCTCATCAATATGATCCTCAAATTTGTATCCAACTCTTTGATAAGAAGTACCAAGCTCCTATGTAAAATATATGTCAATTGTCAAAGTTTTTGAATCTAAAGAAGAAGCATGTGGTGTAAAATAACCCTCTGAATCTAAAAAATAACTATGTGTTGTAAAATATCCCTCTGAATCATTGCCCACATATATGTCAAAATTTGTACCCTCGTGTATGGGAGGACATTATGTAATAATTTTTACCTATGTATGATCCTTTTGAATGACATGCGATGTTGTGTTAGATAAAAACATTGTATTATGTGCCATTTTTTGCTTAGGAGTTTCTATCTTTATCTTTCTATCCAAATCATCATTCACATATGTAATCATATTATGATCAATAATATATGGATAAACTATAATATATTAATGTTCATAACTAGTTTAAGAAACTAAAAAATGCTTATGCTCATAAGTATGTGAAAAAAAAGATTTTGAAATATGCTTCTTTGAATGTAAATAATGATATTGAATAGTTGTATAAGACTAATTCATTACCAATTTGCTCAATAATTGTGCCAACCAATTGTTGTGGAGTAGGAGTAGGTACCCATGATTACATAGGATATTCATATTGAATTCATGAAATTTTAACCATTTGATTATCATGATTATAC
The DNA here is from genome assembly GCA_037957365.1 of Torreya grandis. Taxonomy (NCBI): domain Eukaryota; kingdom Viridiplantae; phylum Streptophyta; class Pinopsida; order Cupressales; family Taxaceae; genus Torreya; species Torreya grandis. The sequence goes on along the minus strand of JARHVA010000053.1, from coordinate 1,293,274 downwards.
TTTGGAAAATTATGAATTATAAAATGAAGTACTCTGATTTTCTTTAATCAAGGTCTCACTAATAAAATATCAAACACTTATGATTTTTAATACTAAGAAAGGATTGGGAAATACAAGAGGCCCCACTTATAGAGGTAATAATATATGTCCAATATTATCTTTTTTATGACCATCAAATGCTTTCACAACCATAGATGCATGTTGTATATCTTTTTCCTTATAACCAAGAAAATGTAGAAGTGTTATGGTGCACACATTTTCACTTGGTCCATTGTCTATCATAACACTATGAATTAGTTTTACACCAACATATTCTCCATTGAATAATGCATGTCTATCAAAATCATCACCAGGATGTGACTCTAGCTTGATTATAACTATAACAATGATGCTTTCAAGTAGATGTCCATATGATGATGGAGGAGGATGAGCATTATATCCATAATATACATCATAATTTTAATTATTACCTTGGAACATTTGGAAAGGGATCTTTATTAATTTTTAGTTTTGCATTGTTATTTCCTTGTGGCCTAGCCTATTCATTAGGTGTATCGATGTCAATAATATTCTCATCATTAAGGTCTTGAACTTTATACCTAAGATTCATAAATATATTATTATAATGTCCAACATATATATGATATTCACAAAAGGAATTTCCATCAAAGCTTCTATATTTAGGTCTATATGGATCTATTTTAAATGGTGGAGGAATTGTAATAACATGACATTCAAGAAGCTTTTATAGTAGCACATGAGGAGATGAGGGGAGCCTTGAGAATTGCCTCTGTGGTGATGTTTTTAGTTGAAACTTAGGTGGTGGTTGTGAACTATCATTTACTATAACTTTATCCTCATTTTTTATATCATTAGTTTTACTCTTATAATTAGGCTTGCCTTGAAATTTGATTTTTGAAGTAGAAGGAGAATTGAAGATATACTTGAGCTTTTTTAATGTAATAAATTTGACCTCATGCTCTTTAACTGTATGGCATAGTTCATCAAAGGTTTTTAACTTATCAAACATGATATACTCTTGAAGAGGGATAAGCAAGTTGTAATCATCTAAAAATGACACTTGAGTGCTAAGAGTGTTACTTGAGACCACCCATCCCTAGCTTAGCCCTTGACCTATCTTAGGGACTATTTAGACACATATCCAACCTTCATTTTGGCCACACTTGTCTCTAAACATAACTAAAGTAGTCTCAAACCCTCACTTTATCATCATGTCCCCTACTACCTCAGGTTCTACCACCTCGACATTAGTGTCATAATTTGAATAATAGTGCTAATGGTGCTAGTGTCCTAGTTTGGGTGTTATTATCCTTTTTCTCACCTTTGGACACCAAAAGATATCTTTTCAAATCAAAAACCACCTAAGGTTTTCCTAGACTTATTTTAAGACCCACACAAGCACTAGACTAGTATATATACATGACTTTTATCCCTTTATTCACTAGATGGAAATCAGATGCAAATAATGCAAATTAACTAGAATAATTTGTGCAAATTCAAAGTTATTAATCCCTATTATGCCCTAATTATACATATAGTCATCTATATCCATCCCAAACTCATAATACTCATATTTCAAGTCTTAATTTCCACTCAAAATCACTCAATCCATCATTCATACTAGCTTCACTTGCACTTGAACCAACACTTATATTGGAAGAACTACATCGAGCTTGATCACTCCTCAGAGAATTGGTATGTAGGCAATTCTCATCACAATAGGGTGTTGAGGATGTCCATCATACCCCAATAACATCACACTTTGCTACTTGTGCCAATTATATGCCCTAAAAACATAGAGGTATAGGTTTTACATGTAAAATCAGTCAAAATAGGTCATCAATAGGGAATCAGAACACATGTGCATAGGAACATGCTTGGTAGACTCAAATGTAGGTACACCGAGAATCTCAAAATAATTTTTTTAGATGATACTAAAACTAAAAAGAGAACACTAACACCATTATCTCTACTATCCAATTAGGGTGATACTATCCATAAAGGGTTTTGACACTTATATCATATCCATGACACTCAAATCAACTCATGTTCCAGTTTTTAGTCCCTAGATCTTTCATCTTAGTTAATTTCTAGATAAGTACTTGTTTACATTATTTATTATATTTAGAAAGGTCAAGCTAGGTCAAATAAATTACAAATTAGTGGTTTTATTTATTACATATTTCTACCCTAATTTACTATACTCATCCCCTTTAACAACCTAGGGCTTAAACTCCATAACCCTAAAAAGTTAAATCATTTGACGAACCTGAATTACTTTGAATAGTTCAAAAACCCTAACCCTAAACAAACCTAGGGTTTATGTTTATAGCCTTATAAGACCCATAGCTAGATTTTAGATCCCTATATTTTTTGATTTATTTTTAATATAATCATGATAATAATGATAGATGAAGTTAATTACTTTTTGATGCAAAGTTTCCTAGCTTTTCTTGCATGCTTGTTTCTTGTCATTTGGAATAAATTCATAGTTGAGATAAACACATATGTACATGATGCTTTATATTAGTTAAAATTTATGTCATATTTTAGTCTATCTCTAGTGTGTTATAATTGTCTTATGTGGAATTCAATTAAGAAACAAAACCTTACATGTATAGAGGATCTATTACATAATCTAACAACTAGGTTTCAAGTTTTAATGTCATATCTTATGCACAAGAAAGAATCTCCTTTTCCTCCTCATCTCCATGAGGGTGATATCTAATTTCCCTCTAACCAAGTACATGATATCCCTCCTCCATGAGATGAAGTATCCTACACTATTTTTACTAATGCCCATAGTCAGCCTTTCCATGCCTCCACCTCTTCTCTATAGGGCATGTGCCTACATGTTCAATTAGAAGTAATTATGGTTTTCACTTATGAGACTCTAAGGGATAAAATTATCAATATGAGTAGGCTCATTTCAAAATTACAAACTTAGAATCAACTATTACATTAAAATATTATAACATTGAAAAATCATATTGTAAGACAAAAGCCTTTAGGGCACACTAGTGTCAATCATGTATATGCATCTTCACCTAGTAAATTTGTGGCAAGCAATGTTATATATCAAAACAATAAATCATAAAAGGTACATCTAAAAATAGTGATTCTAACATTACTAAAGATAAAAATAATACACAAGATGGGAATCAGGTCACTCTCCCCCCACTTAACAATGAAAATCTTAATGTCAATAAGGATGAGATTTTATAGCACTTCAGATACAAACATCAAGAACAATCCCATGATGCATAGATTCTACAATCCACAATGGAAATAAAGAACAAATCCAAAAAAGGTCAATATTTTACTCTCCTAGATAAAAATATTTGTAAACCTACTTTGGGGGAAACTCAACTTGCATAATAACCCATTTTAACTAGATAAGATTCAAATTGTAAATACCTTCTATGGATAGTTCCTCCTCTCCCGATGTGCAATCCATTATGCATGAGATTCATTCTATGTAGGCTAAGGTGTTACATCTTGAGTAGGATGATACTAAGCCATCACATGCCTTGCATTCTCATGTTCTTTTACATACACCTTTAGCACATCACACAGCATCAACTCCTTTTCCATCTAGATTTGTGACACCAAAGCTTACTTTATATGATGGTAACGGTGACCCAAAGCATCATATACAAGCTTTCCATGTAGCATGTTTGGACATGTCTAATGATTGGATCCTTACTAATTTGTTCCCATATAACCTAAATTATTATACCTTATAGTGGTTTTAAAATCTTTCAAATCAATCCATCACCCCATTTAATCCATTGGTAGATATGTTTTTGGTACATGTTTCAATCAACATCAGTGATAAGATCTCATATGCTTAAGTGGCATAACTTAAGAAAAAATACAATGAGCCTATTTTAGATTATGTCTTGCGATATAAAACTATATTATCAAATATGACTATCCCCATGGAAGATAGAGATATTCAAGACATATTCAAACAAATTTTACCACTAGCATTGCATGAAACTATCTTATTTAAAAAGTTTCCAACATTCACATATTTATGCCACACGGTTAAAGAAAGGGAAGTCAAGCTTCTCTCAATGGACAAATTAAAGTCTTCAACTAGATCAAAGTTAAATAATAAAAGTTATAATAAACCTCCATACAAAATAAGGGCCATTAAAAATGAGAGTGATCAAAAGGCCATAGTTAATGCAAATTTAGAGCCACCTCCTTGCTTAGTTTTATTAGCTCTTCCACAGAGAGTTTTCACAAATCTTCTAGAATCACCAACACGTATTTTATAGTAGTTCTTGGAATGCAATGTCATATCTCTCCCTCCCATCAAATAGGTTGATATGACATGTCCTCTTCTAAATAATTATGATTCTAATGCATTATGTGACTATCATAAGGCACTAAGCCATACTATAAATAGATGCATCAACTTGAAACATAAGATACAAGATTTGATAGATACTAACATAATTGATGTGGGCACACCCACAGATGCACCTAAATTCCAACAAATGGAAGCTAAGGCATTGAAAATATTTTTATATCCATTTTCAAAATATACAACTAATGAGGTAGGAAGCACTTTAGGTGTTTACTATATGTGTCAATCACATCCATCACTGGCATCCTATCACACTATTATAGAGAATACACACCCACTACATAATATCATTATCATGTATCATACTATAGTACCATTTAGACCACTCATCACTTTCTTAGAGCAAGAGATTTTTGATGATGACTCAAATTTATATGCTCTCTTTGTATAAGCCTACATTGATCATCATCCTATTTAAAGTGTTGTGGTTGATAATGGGTCAAGTATTAACATGTGCAATATCACAATTATACAACATTTGGGTTATTCAGAGCTATTATTTCTACAATCAGCATAGTTAGTCATGGTTTTAGTGGCCATGTTTAGAGCTCCACTGGTGAGATGGTACTTCCACTATAGTTTGAACTATCACATATGGCCATTAATTTTTTAGTATTACCTAGTGTAGTCATATTTAACATGTTATTAGGTAGGCCATGGATATAAAAACTATGAGATATTCCATCCATCATGCATAGATACCTCAAGTATATACATTCTAATAGAATTAGGTTACAGTTGAGGATCTTTTATATGAATATCCTTTACCTATCCCATAGATAGTCACACTTTAGTTACCATTTATATTTCCAAGCATAGTTTTCATCATTACACTAAAGATTTTAGTTATACCACCAGTGCAGGTGAGATCTACTCCTATAATTTTATCACATATGCATACTCTCCCATGGAGACCCTTATTAGAGTGACTCTTGCATTAGATATATGTTACAAATTCTAGAGGGCCTCCCTCTACCCCTTTCCTTCTAAAATTGGTGTTATTAATTTCTTAGGGTTCTCAACATAGGGCACCCATACTAGCTATAACATCTTCTACCAGATGGGTCCCTAAGACCCCTACAGTTTATAAGACACCATAGTTAGCTTCACAGATTCCTATCACCACTCCATAGGTAGTGTCAACTATAGATCACTTAGTACAATATTTTTTAGGACCTCAGTTACCTTTTCACATAGCATGCACAATTATGGTTCCTTTATTTTATGCAAGCCACAATGATAATGAATATCCCATGAGACTCAGTGGTTAGTATGTTCCTCCCTATTGGTAAATAGTTTTGTTCACTCTTCCTCCTTGTATATGATTTCATTTTCTCATGTTTCTTGTACATAACTTATATCTATAAAATACAAAAAATAATATAATGTTCCAAAACATAAAAACATTCAAATATTTATTCATGAAATTCAAATTATAGATTGTATACATTTCCATATTTGCATTTCTTATATTTTCCATGTACTACATATGATAGCTATCTTAGTATAGTAATTTTATATCATACATACATGTTTCACTTGTTCTTTTCAAGTGTTCAAAAATACCTATAGGACTCATGTCCATGACATAGATATATATTTACTACTATCTACCCACTAGGGGTATATACACATATACATAGATTACTTATTTGATATCTTCACCCATTTGGGGACATCCTATACACCATTCTAATTACCATGTTACATCTTTCTAAACTCTACATCATATATTTAGTATTGTTATATATTGATATTGATAATTCTACATTACTCGGATTCATTACTAACTACTACTACTCTAGACTCAACTTATGTACATTTTTACTCATACAGATTTGAACCATATGTTCATGCATACTTTTATTTCTAGATTTCCTAGTTTAGACTTGATTGTGTCTCTATGATTTTACATATATTCAAGAAAATTTAAATATGCCATTACTCAATAGCTCAATGTCAATTCCTTTCATTGTATGTATGCTTTGGACATGTGCCCATGTCTTTATGTGTGCCTTCTTGATTGTGTATGCATAAATTTGTACATGTTTTTCTATGTGGCTCTAAGCCAACTTGATTTTTATTTTCATATGTGGACATTTGAACATGTCCTTATATGTCTTGCTTTCTTAGATTTAGTAGCATGTGCCCATGTCCCTCGTATTATGGCCCCTTGGCCTACTTTGCGTGCCTCATCTATTCTGTATGTATGCATCATAGCCATGCCACTTGTCTCTTGATTTTTGCACACTCTAGTTTTAGATTCCATGAGGGACCTCATGCATCTCCCATTCTTACTAAGGTGTTAAGTGTAAATCATGCCCCATCCCCCTAGGTAGTTACTAAGTTATTACTCATATTTGTTATTCATACATATATATACATTTTTATATCTATCTAGATAGCCTTTTGAATTATATATTTAACATACACCATACATTACAAACTTATGCTCAAATTATCTTACTTTTCAATGTTATGTATGCACATTATATTGGTTTATTACATATATATCATATATGATCTGACTAACACACATCTTGTAGAGATTTCTCCTTTGAGGAAAATTATTGCATAGCTTCAATAATTCCCCTCAATAAAGGGGCATTCATAATGGTTTGACACAGAGCTCAGGCTATCTCAATACACTTAGAGTAAATTATTATTCACACAAGCACAGAATACAAAAAATAATTTTAGGAAAATAGAGTGGGAAATAGTCATATAGAGACCAATTTGATTTCCACAAAAATCGTACAGTTGGACATTAGCACCCAAAGTGGGATAGTAGTTCCACCAACACTACTATCCAAGTTATGGTACTACTATATCCTTAATTTTATAAAATTCTAAATTAACCAAAAAAGTATAGTAGGTATAGTCCAAGTTTACAAAGGTTCAATTATAGATTATCAATTTTTGCTCAGTTTAAAATATATTCATACTAGTTTACTCATATTAGGGGTATCATGCATGGCATGATCATTCCCATTTTAGTTTCAGATACTTAGATATAGATTATTACAACTCAATCTGAATCCATATACTCAAATATTAGATTTTGGGGCATGTACATGGCACATTGTTTTAAAATGTTCAATTATGCACTACTTGATCAAATGGAATGACAAACTCCATTTCATTCTCTACATTGTACACACTATACAACATGTTCCAAGTTACACACCAAATTTATGCCTTACTCTATCTGTAGTGGTTGGCATTCTTGAGTGGCCCATATCCATTTTATATTTCATAATTTTTGAGTGGCCCAAAGCCATTTTATACAATTTAGTTACATCATGCAATTTTAGTTTTAGATACATCTACTAACCATGGGTAGGAAATGATGGATTCATAGTCTAATTAAGTTATTGATACACCTACATGAGATATTTGGACACACCATCAATCCAATCCAAGTTATTCATAGGTCATGATCTACCAAGTAGGGGTGGGAAATGATGGATTCAAAACTATATTGAGTTCTTGAGCCACCCACACATGGGGATTAAGTAATCCATCATCTCAGTTTAAGTTATTCATCGATTGATCACTATTTACATGCACACACAGGTTATCACCAAGTTTATGCATTAGTTTATGTATCCAATCAGGTATATTCATTCCTTTACTCTCTCTCTCTTATCTATTTACTCAATTTTGTCTTTGATTTTGATATCTATTAAGTAATGATTGATATATGTACATTTCATTTATAGGACACATAACGGATCACACTTCACATAATCAAACCTAGATTAATGGGATTCTCCTCTTAAGTAAGCCTAGGTATGCTTATTTTTCCTTTATCTTAGTCATTTATCTTTGTTACATTTATAGAATAAAGTGGGGCCAAATGTAATCATCTAAAAATGACACTTGAGTAATAAGAGTGTTACTTGAAACCAACCATCCCTAGCTTAGACCTAGACCTATCTTAGGGACTATTTATACACTTATCCTACCTTTGTGTAGGCCACACATATCCCTAAACATATATAAAATAGTCATAGACCCTCACTTTAGCATCATGCCCCCTAGTGCCTTAGGTTCTTCCACCTAAACACTAGCACCATAATTTGGATAGTAGCATCAATGGTGCTTGTGTCCTAATTTGGGTGTTATTATCCTTTTCCTACCTTTGGCCACCAACAAATATCTTTTCAAATCAAAAACCACCTAGGTTAATCCTATACCTATTTTAAGACCCGCACAAGCACTAGAATAGTGTATATACATGAATTTTATCCCTTTATTCACTAGATGGAAATCAAATGCAAATAACACATATTAGCTCAAAATAAGTTATGCATAATCAAGGTTATCAATCCCTATTCTACACTACTTTTGCATATAGTCATCTATAGCCATCTCGAGCTCATGATACTCAAATTTATAGTGTCAAACTCCACACAAAATCACTCAAGATGGCATTCATATTAACTACACTTGTACCTATACTAGCACTTAGGTGGGGATAACTACATCAAGATTGATCCCTCCTTTTATTATTGGTATGTAGTAAACTCTCATCATAACAGGGTGTTGAGGATGTTTATCCTACCCAACTAACATTACACGTTACTACTTGTGCTGATTGGATGCCCTAACAACATGGAGGTTTAGGGTTTGCATGTAAAATCAATCAAAATAGATCACTGACAAGGAATTAAAACTCATGCATATAAGAACAGGCTTGGAAGACTCAACCACAAGTGTACCCAAAGCTTAGAAAAATTTTGTACATAGGACACTGGTACCAAAAGGAGGACATTAACATCATCAATGCTACTGTCTAATTAGGGTTCTACTATCTAGGAAGGGTTTTGACATCTAGATCTTGTCTACAACACTTAGATCAACTCCTATCCATAATACTTAGATCAGCTCCTACCCTAGCTTGTATCCTCTAGCTCTTCTATCTCAATTAGTTTCTAGCTAAGTACATGTTTACATCATTTATTACTATTTTTAGAAATATTAAACAAGGTCAATTCCATTACAAATTAGTGGTTATATTTATTGCATATTTATACCTTGATTTACTATACTCAACCCCTTTAACAACCTAAGGATTAAACTCCATAACCCTAAAAATTTAAATCAATTCATATTCTACCATAATTCTATCTATAGTCATCTACAACCATCCCAAGCTCAAAATACATAGATTTACAGTCTCAAGCTCCACTCAAACTAGCATTCATACTAATTTCATTACATTTTCACTAGTACTTAGGTAGAGATAACTATATTAGGCTTGATCCCTCCTCAAAGTATTGGTATGTAAAAAAATTACATCATAGTGGGGTGTTGAGGATGTCCAACCTACCCCACTTACATCACACTTTACTACTTATGCCAATTGGGTGCCCTAACAACATGGAGGTCTATGGTTTACATACAAAATTAGTCAAAATAGGTCACTGATAGGGAATCAAAAATAGTTGAGTAAAAATATCTTGAATCTCATTATCAACCATTTAATTTATCATTTTATAAATCATAGTCTTGTATCTTAGAACATACTCACTAATTATCTCATTTAAACTTGTTTGATATTTATAATTTGAGCATAGGATAATTTTCCGTCAATATTGATTGAAAACTATGACAAATTTTGATTTTTCAAAGGATTGAAAGCTATAATTAATTGAAGAGGAAGATCGTATAATAATCTAAGGGCATAATCTTTGAGACTGCATGGAAGGAGCTTAGTTAATAATCTATCATTATCATCATAATCTAGATGAGCTACATGGAAGGCATTCAAATGTTGTTCAGGATCATATTTACCATCATAAAGAGGAAGCTTAGGAGCCACAAAGCCATTTTGAAGATCATAAGATGCAATTTGAAGATCCAAGGGTTTATGTAATAAGGTACCAAAATGTAAGTAATGGCTAGCATGAGAGATGGTTTTCTCAATGTTAGATAACTTGGTTTGGAAGAGAAGGAGGTCTTGATTAAAGGAAACATTAGTTGTAGTAATTGGTGGTGTAGAGGTAACTAAAGGTGTATAAATAGGCATAGATGTAATGGTGGTAGGTAAAAACATTAGAAGGACTAGTATAATCTAATTTCTTAAGTTCATCTTGAGTGATATATAGAAATAAGCAAATCTTTTTTGGATGTGTTGTAGTATAATCTTGAATTTTAACATGGTTGGTTTTAGAATCAAGGTTAGAGACAAGGATCATGATGTACCCAAGGAGAATATTAAGGGTGGATACCAAGATATCTTTTGTAGATGGATTCATAACATAGGCCTTTTATTGTTTCAAATTTATTGGATATTTGACAAAAATAGTAGGGGTTGACAAGATGAGATAAGACAAACATTAAGAATAAGAGAAAGGGGTAGAATATGAGAGGGGTCTTCTTTAAGTTATTTATATGGAGTCCATGAAAATACATAATGAATATTATGTTGTAAATAAATGTTATATGTTGTAATAAATTTCATTATTCCTTGAGAAAAACATATTTATGCTAAACCCACGATAAATACAAAAAATGATACAAGAAAACATATTAAGTAATAAGACAATCCAAGCAAAAAATGAGGATAAAGGGTGATCTAGGCAAGGGTCTGAATGATTTTAAATCTCTTAGATATACTTTCTCATTCCTTGATTAGTGTTAGCCCAATATTTTAGAGCACTAACTATAGAGTTAGAACCATGTTTGTATCCCACTAACCCCAATTTTGAGAGTAAGTAGAGAGTAACTTCCCTGGGTGATACACTCCTCTTTGGTGTACCACAAATTATATGGATAAAATAGGATTTCTATTTTTGTAAACAAAGGATCCTAGATATCTATCTATACCATTAGGTAAGTGAAAACTAAAGTCCATATTTATATCCATACTATAGCTATGAGTATTGGAGTAAAACCCCTCATTCCACAATATCTATAAATATAACATTGAGTAGCCATTCACGACATTAGATAAGTAGTTTTAAAAGTTATAGAATGTATTTTATAAAATAATAAAAAATAAAGTGAAAACTTGTATATATGAGACAGAAAAATTTCACCTAAGTTCGAAAGAAAAAGCCTCTGTGTCGATATTTATTTGAGGTGACAAAACAAAAATTTTAAATGTTGTATTTCTCCAAAGTCAAAAAAAGAATCATTATGTTACCAATAATATCCAAAGTTAAGGACTATATTCATTTGAGTATTAGTAATTTACATAATTAAATTGAAACCATAAGACAAAAATCAATAAGCAATAAGCAATGTTCAAATTGAAATGTGGGTTCACCAAAAAATTACACTAGAATTAATTAGAATAAACAATTAAATCTAATTGGATATGTAAACTATTGAAATTTGGTATAAGAAGTTAAATAATATAAAATACATTAAATACTAAAATATACATAATTTATAGAGGTTGTGAATTTCTAAAAATAAAATTTAGTGTTAGGATTAGAGAGATGTCATTACAAACTGATTTATTTCAAACTATGTTATTCATTTTTTGATTGACTGATGGTAACTATCTATAATAACCTTCAAACACAAAGTTAATTAAAATAGTGAATTATATATCATGGTACAAGGACATAAAATATGAATGAGGTCACAATGTATCATTATTTGCTACTATGACTTTGTCCCAACAGACTATGCATTAATTTTAAATTATGGACTTGTTTACCCCTGTCTATATATTATTTGATTCTATGTAGATCTATGGATGACTTGAAAAATAAAAATACTAGCCTATACAAGTACATAAAATAATATCAAATTCAAAAGTGAAAAAAAGTGGGAAAATGGGATATGGGTGAGTTATCCTCAAAAAAACCCTTGTTGACTGAGTGTTGCATACATGGTCCAAGTGGACCTCAAGGTGAAGTTTTTCTCCCTTTGAGTAAGATCTTGTGAATAAAAATAGTAATATTTGATTAGAGTGTTTGATAAATTATACCTTTAACCTATAATAAAACAATGTTAGGCTTGAATAGGGATTGTGGTGTTATAATAGAATTGTAATATAACAATACTTACTCAGAATATAGATACTTTTTTAAGTGATTTTATAGGATAATATTTTGAATGTTTTTGATAATCGACCTATTAGTTCACATGTATATTTTTTATGAATTGTATCATTTTTAAAATATGATCATTAAATCATTGTGTAAAAATATGCACTACATGACAAAGGCATCCTTTTTTTATGGTGTGCTCTTGTACAAAAGGAACAAAGGCTTCTAAAACCAAAGTGAAAGTGAATTATATGATGAATAGGAATGAATAATGAGGTATCAGGGAAGTCTTGGAGATATGTATATAAATTATGATACTTAAAGTCTTCTTTAGATATTTTGGATTATCAGGATCGAGGATTGACCAAGCAAGGTAAAGGTGTTAAGGACAGGCATTGTCAAGAATTTATTGATTAAATTTTAATGTCTATATTTTTTTATTCTATTTTGAGTGATGTAAATTTTAATTTAGTGACACGTAATGGCCTTGGAATCTCTTATATCAAACCCATCATGGTTCCACCATTTTGGATTATTATATTGGGTACTAGTTCTTATTCATCAAAGTTGGAATAATACATGTTTCCAATGAAAGAGCTTGATTATTTATTTAAAAATTAGGACTTGATCAGTCTCAATTCACCATTATTTCAAATTATTTGAGTGCTTCAACTATGTGGCATAGTTTTTCATAATTAGTTATAGGTTTCAAATAAATTTGGTGTTGTATCCATTCAAGTATACTCCTTCCTTACTCACCTTTCAATTTTTCAATTCTCAGGTTTTAAATTTTTCAAAAATCAAAGTGGACATATAACTACTTCATGTGTTATAAATTTTGATAAATTTGTGTGACCTACACAATTTAATTATCCTCTTAAAAATAAAGTGTGTTATCCACACTTAATTCAAATTATTTTTCCTTTATTCTATAAACTTCATTACTATAATAAATGGGGGGAGGGTGGAGGATGAATGTAGACACATAAATTTGGTCACATGTACTTGATAATTCTCATTCTTGATGAAATTATAATCCATGTGGTTTACACCCAACTAAATTACTCTTATTCACCATTCTTTTAAGCCTTTTATCTATATGTGGGATCAACCCTTTATTTTCTATTAGCACTACATAAAAATTTCAATTTCAAATGCTCAAGCTACTTAAAATCACCCTTAGACCATATCCAAGCCAAAAAATGTGTCCTTGATATTTTGATACAAGTCTACCTTATGTAGATAGGAGCATTCCCACACTCTTGTCCACTTATGCTATCTATGTCCCATGTCAACTAATGGCTAGTTTCTAAAATTCAAATCATTTTTTTTGGTTTTCCTGCACATTTCACAAGGTTGGATAAACTAAAATATCAAAATGTTAACCTATAATATGCATCAAAGGTCATTCATTAGACATTGGTTATTCCCTTATTTCAAGCTTATAAACTATTATACACACAAAATTTTCCCTATTCTTTCCAAATTTAAGATCATTCATAATGAAAAACCATAAGCCAAGTCTAGAGTTCCTCTAAGCAAGTCTAGAGATATCATTGTCAAGTATCAAATTAATTTATTCAACTACATACATATGGTCAAGGAGAATGATTTCACAATCATTCTAGGTGGGAGAACTACATGGGTTTGATTTATCTCCTTGAAGTATTGGATATGTAAGTAGTGGTTAATCATTAAAGGAATGATTAAGGTCAACTCAGCCCATTACAATTCCCTATTTTTTGCATGTTTTAAAGTTACCAAACTGCCCTTCATATTTCAAAGAAAAGATAAAATAAATATCAAGTTTTACACTACATGATCCAAGTTGTGATATCTGAGATTGTTTAACATATATATGCACATAATGTAAAGTGATAATTTTTAGGTCATAGTATTATCAAGTCTGTAGTCAACAGAGTTGAGTGGTATGCACTGCTATCTAATTATAGTGGTCATGTCCAAGGATATTCTTTGATTCTACTTCTGAACTGTCATTTCCAAAATTTTGTTTCTTTTTTAATTTTCCTATCAATCAATAATCATATAAACTGGGATGAGTTTGAATTCAATGAATAGGAGCAGCCTACACTGTAGTTCACTTACATTAGACCTATCTAGAATCATTTACGATTTTATTCCTAGTCTTAAACATGTACAATCACCTTTTTATTGATTTTCATAGTCAGACATCTAAAATAATCAACAAGAGTCCCTTATTAAGCTAAGTTATTTTCCTTGAGTGATTTTTTAAAACAATAGTTTTTCATGTTCAGTATTTGTCAAAATTAGAATTGTTGATTATTTTACATCTTTAGCTTTCTGATATTCTCTAGTTTTACACCTATGTTTAAAAAATGTACTCTTATATTTTATTAAAAAAAAAATCTAATTTATAATCATTAAAATTACTCTAAATCCATGCACAAATTATTATGCCATTTTTAAAGAGGTAAGTCTATTAGGTATATAATAAATTAATTTATTATGAGTCACCATAATCCCTTCAATTCTCAAAATAGTGAATGTGTCATAATATAATTATGCGCTAATTTTCCTAATTGACTCTCTCATTTATTATAAAAGTGGAGGGATTGTATTTTCATTAATTTACATGCACATAGGGGGCAGAAATGATCACATATTTCTTGCATGCATTACTTCTTGCATGCACTCCTAATATATGTACACATACAATTTTATATGCACCACATGAATGGGTGAACTAGAGGGATGAGACTCCCTTTGGAAATATGCATTTGTAAATTATGTTATGGCACAAAAAAATCTAATAACTAATACATACTTTAGAATTTATGACCTTCCTTAACACCATGTACTTGTTAAAAATTTAAAGAGACTATTTCACTCACAACAAAGTTCTTGTTCACATTAATGATTATTACATGTAGGGGAACCCATAATTTTTTGACATGATAAATTTTGGAATCACCATAAATTTCATTCATCAACATCCCTAAGCTCACTCCAAGTGTAAATTTTTTAATAGTTTAACTATCAACATTTTTGTATTAACCCAATTGTTCGTATCCATAACCCAATCCTTTAATAATTCCATTAGGTCATCTGCCTTCATCCATTTTTTAGCAACATCTTGATTATATGTAAATTTAGGATGAGTAATTTTATAATAAATTTCAAGATCCACCCCAACAATGTAATCCACTTCATTTGTCTTTTGTGAATAACACAAGATGTCATGTTTTATAAAACACCTAGTGAAAACATTAGATAAAAGGTATTTACATGGAAATACCACAATATTGGTTGTCATTTAGTAAATCCTTGAATGCCTAAGTTATATCAGTCTTATTTATAATCATCAGATTCTTGGATAATTTCTTGGCCTTAAAGATATCCTCAACCACTTCAGTTTCACAAAACACTACATTGTAATTCTTTGAGTAGACAATCTATAAAGAGAAAATCATGTTTGTGAATTAGTGGAATGGCCATAAAGAAAAAAGAAAGGTATCATAAAAAATTATGTGCCATACCATAAAAAAATTTAAATGCAGTGAACCTTGGTAAATTTTATGATCTCTAGAGGGTTTGAAGATTATTACTCAACTTGACTTTTCAAATTCAAATGAATGTTTTATGTATTTATTTCTAATTTCCTAATATTAACTAGAATAATATAGAATGGTTTTCATTAATTAATATCATTGATTGTATTATAACCATATATATAATTCAAATTTGAAAAACCATTATGTGTTACACCTAATTCCTCTCCCAATATTTTATTTAGTGTGAATTAATTGTAGGCAACAGTCTACATATATAATAATTACTTATCTAAACTTGTATCACTATATTTTTAGATATGTTTGAATTTTTGTCCCCAATTTATACTTCACTATTTTAATCACCCATGTGTCTCAATCCCATAGTTCTAAGGCCATAGATTCATAAATTATTTCTAATCCTCCTTGTGGCCTCCATAGATCCATTGAGTTCTTAATTTACCTCTATATTCACCTACATTTAGTTTCTTTTTGTCATTGAATATTTAATACCACATGATAGAATCCCATTAAATATGGTCCATTATAATTTAAATATATTTTCCTTTTACTTTTATCATGCCTTTTTAGAGTGTACACATGGTAGTATTTCATTATCTCAAGGTCACAGAGTTATAAGGTCTATTTTACTCTAAATGCAGCCTCAATAGACTTCATGGATCTATTAAATTATTAATTCCAATTTATATTTGCATGCCTCTAATTTTATCTACACGCAATACACTAAGGATATCATGGTCACAACTTTTAAATTAATCCAATAATGCACACAAATATTTAAAGCAGTTTAATGAATTATGAAATAAACTAGAACACATGGCAATCAAACAAAATCTCCAGATCATGAAGTTTTACAAATTAACAAATTAATTCATTTAAAAATTAAATAAATATTTTTGGATGCTTTAACACATGTAATTTTATATATAGACTAGTTGGGTTTACTTACTACAATGGTCTCTAGTGGCATATTATGAAATGTGAAAATTCACCTTACATATCTATGCCTACCAATACATTTAAATTTTTTATAAGGGTACATATATGGTTTATTTAGTGATAATTATTTAATCAAAACCTAAATTTGGTTATTATGTAAATAAATCTTTCATTTTACCTTTAAAATACTTATAAAGCTAGTTTAAAGGAAATAAGTTTTAATTTATCCTATTTTGTCTTCTAATTTGGTTCATCCAAACAATCATGACTTTATATAATGAGATAAAATATGAGTTTTTAAAATGAAATTGGGATATCGATTTAAAAAAGGGGCATCCCCTATTTCTTGGAGAAATAGGGGTGGGTTGGTCATAACACTTTATTCAAATAATCCCCCTCCCTTTTTAGATCAATTAGTATAATTTTAAACAAAATTTCAAGTTGTTGAAGTTCTTGGGTTTCAAGAAACCTTGTATCAAGTTTCAAACTAAACTATTTTTGAGTTTCAAAGTCATTTGAACCTTATATGCCAAGTTATGGAGAAAATAAAACAAATAATATTTTATCCTTTTGAAGGGTCAAACAATGAATCTTGACCTAAACTTTTGTAAGATTATGGGGATATTTATCACCATACTAAATTTTAAAATTGAGGTAATAGTAATTTAAAATGGCCATGATAGGTAATAACTTTAGTTAGATAAATTACCCACATCAAGTTTCTAACTAAACTAATTTTATGAGGCATTTTTTTTTTCGCACCTTTTGTCACATTTTCAATGGCTAAGTGATGTCATGTCACAGTGGTCTTCTTGGTTTCTCCATATGAGACTCAAGTTTATTTTATATTGTAAACAATAATTGATCATGTTTTACTCAAAATAAATATGTAATCTGAATGGATAATGAAAGCTCACAAACTATCATTATTATTTTTATGAACATTTTAGGTTTATTATCAAAATTAAAGGGCATATCTAACCATTTATATAGACTGTTATGTGACTTAAAATCAGTTTTAAAAATGTAAAAAGGCTCAATTTACACCTAATGATAAGCTAACTAGATTTTTGTTTTGGTATACCTAGATCCTAAAAGCTATTGTAATTGGTCTTAAATTTTTGGACACATTTACTTCATTGCAAATATAGTCATAGATCTTTTGATAGTATAGACACCATGTGTCATCCTAGCACAAGTGGGCTAAAATAAGGTGAAATCCTAGGTCAACTCTTGGATCATAAGGTGAAGCAATAAAATAAACACTAGGATTGGACACTTGATTTCATTATTTTTGAAAATAAGTATTACAAAATACCATTATCAAATAATACCAAAATGAGATATATAGAAAGTTTCATCTATCAATACTTGAAATGAGATCTAGAGAGTGTTCCATCTACAAATAATGTGAAGAGAGTGTTCTTAAATGTTAAATTAGTGTTTTCTTTTAATCTTTCCATCTATTTTATTTATAATTTCCTTGATTAGTTGTAATGATATTTATTCCTTGTCAAAACCCTGTCCATATAATGTGATTTAAAGTCCCTTAATAGCTATTAGCATATCCATGGGATGTAAATATGTTATTACTAATCTTTATTAATGGAACTCAAATCATGTATTCAAAATATTATGCAAATTTATAGTGTCATTTTGAAATGTAAATTGAATAATCAATATTTCATAGTACTTATACCATTTAATTTAATTGATTGGTTTTTATTTTAGTGCTCTACTAAAAATGTCAAATAAATTTACAATCCTTTCAAAATATAAATTTATCATTACAATTTGAAAATATAATCCAACTAATCTATAATTTTAGTATATATTAATAATTATATGATTTGAGTACATGAAGGTGATGTTCTACTTCTCCCTAATTTGAGCATTGATACACCATTCATTTTATTTAATAAATTAAATTCATTATAATCTTCACTTACAAGTTAACAACTTAAATTCTCTCTCTCTCTCTCTCTCTCTCTCTCTCTCTCTCTCTCTCTCTCTCTCTCTCTCTCTCTCTCTCTCTCTCTCTCTCTCTCTCTCTCTCTCTCTCTCTCTCTCTCTCTCTCTCTCTCTCTCTCTCTCTCTCTCTCTCTCAATTGTAGTTATGTAAAAATAACATAATAGATTATCTTTGGAAGAAAAATATAAATATAAAAAGGATTATAAGTGGCTAATAGAAAAATTTTACGGACATGAATTATTTTGGGCATGACCAAGCCTAACCCAGACCAAGGGAAGATATATGAATTGTTCCTAAAATTAATTTAAATATTAAACGCAAGCTCAAAATAATATTGAGGGAATGATTTAAATTAAGAGTAAATAAATTTATATTACATCGTAGGGAAGCTATTAATATGGAATTTGTATGCAACACATTAAGATAGATCTAAAAATTATCCTAATTAGTAAATCCAAGCTCAAAAAAGGTAATCTACTAAAATATATTGTGATACTTTTTAAATTGAGAGCATGACCAAATGGATCCACTAAACCTAATTATGGGATCACTTATCACACAACACTAATGGAGAGGTTTCCAAAGCCTCCAAGAAAATAATATCATTTAATAATCCTATTTAGGTCTTGTAATGCATAAAATGAAATCTAATCTAGTGTTATCAAAGCTTATAACATAAAGAGGGGGTGGTTTAAATTTTTTTTTTTAAAACAAGGGATGATGGTATCCAAGTGGGTCCTAGATCACCTAAGGTGGAAGGTGAAAACCTAAGAAAACTTGTAGATACACTAAGTTTAAGTGTAGAGGTGTTCTAAGCAAGTATTTATACATTCAGACCTATTACTTTATGAAATATATATCTATCAAAAGAAATAATAAAATTTGGAGATATTTACTATTGAGTGAACCTATCAAGTCTCAATCTCCCCTTTGGCCAATGGGGATTTACAAGATATTGTTGTGGATTTATAAATATTACACTAGTTGAAATTATCTATAGGTTAGAATATTCCTACTTGCATCCAAGACTTCCCACAAGACAAAATATCTTTCCTCCAAGTCAAACCCTAATTAATGGCTTGTGAAAATGTAGATGTATTATAATTACTAGTTGTAATAATGTGAAAATTAATGTTCCTCTCTATTGAATTGAAGTGAAGGACATATTTATAGTAATGGATAGGTACTAACCCTTCCAAAATTCTAGCTAACAAGTTCATCTTGCCACAACCTAGTTTAAAACTTGGCCTCAAACTAGGTCAACCATGGCTGACCTAGTTATATAAAGTGCATCATAACTTTTACAACTGAGTTAACCATGAATGACCTAATAGGAAAAGTAAGTTTTTACTTAGTTATGTACTATTAAGAGGAGAATCATATAGTGGATCAAGGCATGAAAGGTGATGAAATATATATATATATGTATGTATGTATGTATGTATGTATGTATATGTATATGTACATGTATGCGCTTAGGATTTTGAGAGTGGTTTGAGACATCTAAGAGCTATAATGTAAATTTTAGGTTTTTAAGGGTCCTACTGGATTTCAAACTTAGCCATATTTCAAGATTTTAATATTTCAAAGAGACATCATAGGAGGTAAATGGATAGACACTCTAAGGAAAATGGATTAATAGTTGGATTTTTATGATTAAACAACAATCTTGTAAAGTACCAATGTTCTACCCACCCCTTTCCCATTGCAACCTTTAATGCATGCACTTAGAGAGATTGAAATGTGATAGGTTTATACAAGAGAGAAAATGTTAGTAATGATAAAGTTTAAAAATATTGTGTGTATACATATGACTCACACTAAGCTTATCATATGTCACAATAGTGTAATATGGGATGGTGCTTCAGTAAATAACATAAAAACTGCGCTAATTTGAATGAATTACATAAATAAATTTTAAAATTAAATGAAATTAAATAAAGGTACCACATACATACCTTGACTTACCTTTCTACTAAATGACTACATGAAAATATCATAGTCTCGATCATGGAAGGCATTATAGCTACATTTAATAAACTGTATGAATATAAGGCTAAAAATAGAATTAATGTGTGCATACACATGATGGTAAAATTAATAATTAATAAATCTCAAAAATAATTAAATTGATTATAAAATTGGAAAGTAAGGATTGCAAAGGCTAGATTAGAACCAAAATACCAAACATGTAATGAAAATGATATAAAATGAAAGTAGAACATACTAAATTATGTGAAAAATCATGTAAAACATTGTAAGTAAATGAAATATTAATTCAAGTAAAAATAAAATAAATATGTGTAATTAAAATAAATGTGACCTCATGTCAAATAAGCATGTCAAATCAAACACAAAGAAAACATAAATGATTAAAAATGAAAATGTAAACCGAAATGTAAGATAAGCATGTCAGGTCAAACATAAATAAAAACATGTAAGTACGTAAAATGTCTTATTCAAGATAAGTGAAGTCCAAAAAAATCAAACAAGAACATGATAGATAAATAAAAATAAAAATATCTAAAGGATGATGTCTCAAACTTAGTGCTTACTCTATAATGTAGTGTAAGATAACACAACTACATAATGACATGACTAATAGGATAATAATATGGTGTGGTGAGAAAATGTGAAGGGGTGTTTGTGAGGAAAAAATGGTCTTATTTGAGTTATTATAATTCAACTCAAAAAATATAATCCAAGAGGCATAAGTAGGTAGATGTGATCAAGGATGTGATCAGGTAAAAGTAATATCCAATAAGGGGATAGCAGAAATAATGTGATTTAAATAAGGAATGTGAGGTGACACATGGGTGATGTGAACATCCTTATCAGGAATGAGACACACTAGGAAAGTGAGAAATGTTATAAACTATAGACATCAAGGACCTAGGACATTCCAACTAGTAAATACAAACCTTGGGCTAACAAGTCAAGTACATAAATCATCCCCCGGATCCTATATGTATGAAAATTAAAATGGATCCTACCTTCCCATAACATGTTCCCTACTCATAAAGAACCTTTATAGATTCATCAGTATATGATGAAGATTGGTTATTTGTGTGAGAAAGTAGGTGGAACTATAAGTATATGATATAATGATACCTCCTACCCCAGTCTACTAGCATACTACACTCTAATAGACCTTGGTTCTACATTGAGGCCTACTATAGAGTTTGAGATTTGACTAAGATTGGAGATGTGCCAAAGAATAATCATGTATTTTGGTGTGATGTTTAATTTTTAATTTATAATTTCATTTTTTATCATTTCCTTTTGTTTCTTTTATTATTTGGCTTTTAACTCTTTTAGCTTTTTCTATTCCTCCTTTGTATAGATTGGGAGCACCAATCATGAGTGAAATAGGTGATGAAAATAAGAGAGTTACACTTGGTCACTAGATAAAAAGACCTAAATATCATTTTGTCTAAAGATTATTATACTTTCCCACAAGTAAGTGTGAAATCTCAAAATTGACCTATGTGTGCCTCAAATGAAAGTAAATAAGGGAAATATGGGGATCGTGAGATATATGTCCATGTAATAAGTGATGCAATGATGAATATGCTTGTATTTTATCACAAGGAAAGAAAAGAATATTATAAAAGGGATGGGACTATGATATAAGAGTCATGTCACTAGAGAATCCATACTAACCTATAAGGGATATAACACAAGTACCAATGAAAGTATTGTCCATCCCAAAAGAGGGAAAAAGAAAATGCTCATCCCAAAATAGGGGGAATGTATAAATTAGGGAATAAGAATCAAAAACATACTAAGGAAGAAATTATTAAAATATATTAAATTATAACAATTAAAATGATACCTAAGAACCACAAGGGAAACAAATGCCAAAATAAAAATTAAATAAAACCAAAAAACCAAAAAAGAAATAATGGTGATAAAAAGGAAAGTATCAAATAATGAAAAAGAAAATAATGGTTTAAGCAAAGTGAAATAAAACCAAAGATACCAATGGAAATAATGGTGTAATTAAAATGAAACTAAATTAAATCAAACACACACAAACAAAGAAACATGATATGAAAATCAAAATCAAAATATATGTTAGCATATATATCAAATATGAGCATGTGAAATACAATCATATGTGACTCATTAGGTTTATTGAAGTTGATTATATTTTTTACTATGTAATTTAGAAGAATATAGAGCATCGTAATATGCCCTAAGTGGTAATTTTATGTAGGTATGTGCATCTCAATATTCCCTAAAGTTTGAATTTCCATGTGGATGGGCATCACAAGATACCCCAGCATGTGATATGAAGTGAGGTGAAATATAAATATTAAAATGAACTATATTAGGTTGGTCGATGTAGTTTAAGTTAGGTAAATTTGTTGATATGTTGGAATTTAAAGATGTTATGAAATCAAACACAAACAAACAAAGAAACTAGAGCATTGACTAAATCCTCTAATTTTAACTAGAGCATTGACTAAATATTGAGGGAGTTAATTATACTATTCTAAATCATCTCCCATGAATTTTTTGATAAGAATTTGAGTAGTAGAAAAAGTGTTAATTTGGGCACAGTCCTTGTAAATATTACCAAAATATTTAATAAAAATAATAGGGTCTTTAGTCCCATCATACATAATAATTGGAGAAAATTTTCCAATATCTATAGATACAATAAGTAGGTCTAACTCATTTGTAGATTTTGAAGCATTTTGGTATTCATGATAGGTTTAGAGATGATATTCCCATTGGCATCTTGAAGAGGAGGGAAAAATTATAATTTGAGTCATGATGACTTGAGGTGGTTTACTAGACATTTTTGATATATGGGATTGGATTTGCATCATTTTATTATTATGAATGATTTGTATATTGGTCATTTATTGAATTATTTGATTAAGGAGTTGATTAGTATCAATGGGAGAAGTAGGATTGTTGGGTGGAGAAGGATTCACAACATTAGTATTAAGAGGAGGACTAGGGTGAGTAACATGAATTGTATTACATTATGTTTTCTTTGAGGATGAAAAATGTAGGTTGCATGTTGTAGTAATTGGTTTGGGATTAAGAAGACATGAAGTAATTAAATAATTTCATTTGGAGTGATAATAGAAGTGAGGTCCTGATATAAATCCTTGATTATGTTGTGTTCTTGACTGATTAAAAGCTAAAAAGATGACATCATTATGAAATAAAACTAAGTTGACTAGGGTTGATGTACTTCTACAAAAAAGAGAGAAAAATAAAACTAGGGGCGACCAAGGTCAACTTAGTTTTGTAGAAAAGATAGAAATAAGACTAGGTCAACTAGGGTCAACTTATTTCTATAGAAAAGATAGATAAATAAAACTAGGTAAACCAGGGTCGACTTATTATTATTATTATTATTATTATTATTATTATTATTATTATTATTATTATTATTATTATTATTATTATTATTATTATTATATTTATTATTATTATTATTATTATTATTATTATTATTATTATTATTATTACTATTATTACTATTATTATTATTCTACGTAGTTATGATTTTCAATCAGATTAAGTCCCTCCATGGAAGGAAAATTTTGAGCAAGGTTCGTGAGCTTGAAAGGATTCAATTGAAGATTATTCATAGGGCCACTGATTTATCATTTCTAAAGAGATGCAGGGACTCAAAAAATATTCTTAACTTTACTCACATTTACCATCATCTCCATAATAGGCAATTTTATGAGTATATCCCTTGTAAGATTAGAAATTAAAAGATCCTAGTCAGATTTGATTTTTTTGTCAGAGAAAGCTTACAAATTGCATCTTAATCTCACCAAATTGATCAATTTTGACCTCTGGGTTCATTTTGATTCCATAATAGCTATGAAATTTTTAAACTAGGAGAAAGATATAGTGGATAGACAAAGCATAAAATTTGATATACTAAATAAAATGTAGCATGGAGATAATTGTTGATCTACAAGAGTTTTTAACATTGTCAACTTAACTGACATCTCTTTTGATGCAGACACACTAAATGTCCTTGAATTTGGTCTTAATTTTTTTGTGGCACCAAAATGTGTTCCTATTAAAGATTTAATTTGCACCATTGAAAATGTTGTTACTAGCTTACCAGAAAACATGGTAGAAGAAATTACGCAAGAGTGCACAATTATTATCAGAAAAGCTAAGCCACCTAAGTTGAATATCAATTATAAGGAATCCATCACCCTTAATAATATAAGGAAAAACAATGATATAAAATTCATGAAATCAGATAAAGGGAATACCATAGTTATAATGAAGTCCTAGGATTATGATATAAAAATGATTAATCATTTGGCTTGTGGTAGTTATAGAAAACTGAATTGTGATCCTAGTAAAAAAGTGATAAGAGAAGTTACAAATGCTATAATGAGGTCAAACCTTGATGATGAAAAGAAAAGAAAGCTAAAACCTAAAACCTATGTTGATCCCTACATTTACAGTTCACCTAAAATTCATAAAGAAGGTAATCCTCTTAGACCAATAGTTAATACTATTAATTCACCTACCTAAAATTTGGCAAATTCTAGAAAATAAACTTAAAATGCTCATTGATAATACTAGTTCCTTCGTAAAAGACTCATTAGCTTGTATAAATGAGATTAAAAATGAAAAGTTGAATGGAGAGGATTTATTGGTTAGTCTTGATGTTGTTTCTATGTACACAAAAATCCCCATTGCTGACGTGGTCTTTGCTATTAGAGATTTAACAGATGAGGCTACTATCAGGTTGGTATAAGTGTGTCTTAGATCCACATACTATATTTTTCAAGGTGAATTTTATGAACAAATTGAATTTTTTGCAATGGGATCTCTCCTTTCACCTATTATTGAAAATTTTATATCGGTGAAACCAGTAGGTATTTTAAAGTGAAGTTAAAAGATCATAATGTTGATTTAAGACATGACAGATTTAACAAATCAGCCCTATATGAGCACTCCCATAATACGAGTCATCATATTTGTCTTGATAATGCTAAAATTATTACCAAAGTGGATAACTATACTAAAAGGAAAATTCATGAAAAGATTTAATTTGAAATGAACCTGGATAATCTTAATAGAGATGAAGGCATAAAATTAAGTGACATTTGGAAACCTTTACTTCATCATCTGCTTTAGAATAAAAAGAATAATTTTGACTTATCCTAATCTTGGCTAACTCCTTTGGGTTGATGAATAATTGTTATTATTTATTCTCCCTTTAGTTATTTCTATGTTGCATTATTATCTTATCATCTCCTATTCTCTTGATGATGATCAATGAGTTTGGATTGAAACATTGAGAATCAATTCTTAAAAAACATAGATTCCATAAATTATTATTAATAAAATTAGGTCAACCAAGTTCAACTTCATTTTGTATAAAATATAGATAAATAAAAATAGGTCGACAAAGTTAGATCTAGGAAAAAAAATAATAGAATTGGAAATAAACAATTCTAGATGATATAGTCTAATAAATAAAGGCAAAAGGATAGAATATATAAGATTGAGTCAAGTCTAGTCAACTTAGTCTATTCACACATAGTCAACTGGGTCAATGATATCTAATCTAGTTGAATCACATAATACATAATTATATCAATTTTGGCCAATAGAGTCTATAATACAAAAGACAATAGTAAGAAACAAGCAAAACTGAAAGTTTGTAAATACTATTTCTAATTAATTATCTGAAAACAAGTTTAATAAGATGTACTAAAAGGATTTGGCTGATTGTTAGGCTCTCAAATATACTTGTTTGTCTATTAGATACTGCCATCCCAATATTCCAGAGCATTAGATATGAAGGAAGTATCATTCCCATATCCTAATAAACCTAATTTCAAGGGTAATCTGAGACTAAACTCCTAGCGCTAACCACTAACTGGTTCATTATAGAATCAAACTAATGGATAACTTCCTAAGAATTAATTAAAAAAGGAATCCTAAGCATTTACTAAATGTCATGAAGTATGTCAAAACTAAAATCTATGTTTAGATATGTACTATGGCTATGAATACTGGGGAAATTCCCTAATAGCATGATATATGTAAATAATAGACTAGGATAGAAAATAGAGTATCATTGATGTAGAGGGGTAACACAACTTTCTCAATTTACCTTGTTTTACTATTCACTCCTTTGACAATGGCTCATTGGATCACTATGCAAATTTTTTTTCTAAGGTTTAATGGATAAATTTATGTTTTATGACATCTTATACATTCTATTTATAATGCTTTAGTACCCCTCATGCAAAGTACAAACTTCTCATACCAACCTTTTCAAACCGTACTCAACTCTGCATTCCTTGACAATCATCCTAATAGCTTTTTTTGGAGAAATTCTGATTATATAAAAATGTGCAAAGGTATATGAGAAAAATAATGAATAATTTGGATTCCCTCTATCTTTATCTATGTATCCAAAAAAATTTACCCCTTGATTTAACCCTTAAGTCACTTTTCTAGGTACTTCTTATATTCTGCCTAGGCATAATTAAGTCACTATTTAGGTTTTAAATAGACAGTTGACTATATGTGTATGGATACATATTATTCTAATTTATAAACTAAAAAATACTTCAAAACACATAATCCCCCATATAATTACAAATTTTGGTGTAATTCCACCTGTTAATTTTCTTAGAATACACATTTCAAATTAGAAACCGTAGTTTAGGGTTGTATACACACTATCAAGCTCGAGAGCACTCTAATTGGGTTTTCATGAACTATAAATGGTATTAAAGGACATATAAAGTTTTATAAGGTATATTTTTATGCAACACACCTTTATACATCACTAACACACCATAATTTCACATTTGTTCTAGATCTCTAACTAAATTTAGGTCTCACTGTATGCTTTGTCCCAGACTGCAGGGTCTACAAATTCTTTCTTGAGGGTATTTGATCCCTAACAAGGTTTTAAATATTTTTTCAGAGTTTATATAGGTTCTTAACACCCAATTCACTCTTTTCATCAATATCCATGCTCATAACATCTTTGTAACAACTCTTTACAACATTTTGTTGGAAGATAAATTGTATAAACATGTGTTAAATAGGGCTATATGGATTTTTATTGTAAAATAACATGAATAAAAGGAAAATAATTTCATGAAAACATTTAAAAGTATAATATTAACTCATAACACTTACCCCACTTCAAATAATATTCCTTCATATCATTCCTTATAGATTAAACTTGTCACTATCAGCAAATATGGAAAAGTATAGGGTTTTTGTCTACAGCCCTTTAACAAACCCTCACCAAAAACCACAAAGAAATATATTCAATAGTTATTATGACATTTTTATATTTATTCATCAACCAACCACACATTTTAAATAAGTACCAACAAAAACTTCTTGTGTAATTCATACAATTACTTTGTGCATATACAAATACAGTTAGTCTTGTTTTTACTCATAAAAATAAGGTATTGCATGATATACATGTTTAAATAATGTTATAACTCATAATTTAATGCTTGTATTACCTTTAAAAACAAATTTCACACTCACCACATTCATGAATATCATAAAAATATTACTTCTATGGCTCTTTCCATCATTGAAAACCCTAACACAGTCAACTATCATAACGCAATATAGGAAAATGTAGGAAATCTTGTCTTTCTTGTCTAAAAAGATCAAGTATCTTATTTATTCTCATCAATGGGATTTTTTTTACATTTTTCCTTTGAATAAAACCCTACCAAAATATCTACAACATTCATTACAATTTATTTTATCCCTCCAAACTTACCTAACTAACTTTTTACTTGTCATAACCACCTCTTAACTCCCTTGTAATTCCCACTTGTACTTTGGGAGTCTCTTAGCTACTTTAATCTTCTCATAAGCACAAAACAACCCTAAACATTCTTAAATAATCCTAAGACATTAGGTCATAACATTTTACCTTTCACCAACATCACAAAATTGGAGAAACAATACAAAACACTTCAAATATTTGAATTAGCCATTTAGGCAAGAAAATGCCTAATGGGTCCAAATTTAAATTTGATAACACTCTAAAAACTCAAAATGTTTCCTAAAAACCTCTTAGGAACATGACAACCTACTAAGACTCCAAAACATAAAACTAGACTAGTATTTACAAAGGAGGTAGTGATGTTCCTGCATCATACTATCGAGGAGAAAATGAAACTTTCCCTAAAAGTTATAATTTTTTTGGCTTTGATATTCTCATTCAGCACCTTTTGGTCAATGTAAGTTCCTCTTGGATCCTATGGTCTATTTTAGATATAGAGACATTTATGTTGATTTCTTATGTTGGATCCTCCTTAATTCCTCTCTTTTTTGCTTACTCTTTTCAGGTCATCTTATTTCCTTTGATTTTCAACCTCATCATCTTCAGCACCTTCTTATGCTCCTACAACCAACCTACACATGGAACACATAAGTCAACAAAAATAATCTTATTCTTGTCTTTTAGCATTCTCTCTCTCACTCATGATTGTTATTCTTTGGATTTATTGGTTATGGGAATATTTTTGTTTGTGTCATCTTCTCTCATTTAAACCTCTCAATATATTTAACCTCATGACCCTCTTCTTGCTACTGTACTTGATCAATGACTTCTATCTCCATGGCCAATGCCACCAACATGCTCACTTTATCAACAAAGTAGTATAAATTATTCTTATTTTATATGCATGACAAGTGATTTGACAAAATTTTAAAAAAAAATTATCTATTCATCTAAAATTATCTCACCTCTCTCTTCTTCTCTCAGTTGGTCCTTTGTATTTGGTAGTTTTACTCTCTTAAGCAAGTTTGTTTCACCTTGCTCCACCTTAAGCAAGTCTTTTACACCTTGCTCCATCCCTTATATCTTTGGATCAAATTCTTTGAGAAATCACTTTTCTCTCTCCTTATGAGCTTATTTAACTCCTTATCCCTTCTTAAGCCTCTCTTGTATTTCAACATGCCTGACCAACTTTCTTCAATCACCTGTAACCTTCTTTAGCAGTCTCTTTTAACAATATTCATCATACTTTCAATGAAATAATAAAATGTATAAAATGGAAACAAATAAAATTATGCCTTTTATTCAATAAATTATTCTCCATATAACCTTTCTCACTTCGATACCAAGAATGATGTAGAGGGGTAACACAACTTTCTTAATTTACCTTGTTTCACTCTTCACTCCTTTGACAATGGCTCGTTGGATCACTGTGCAACTTTTTGTTATAAATTTAAATGGATTATTTTATGTCTTATGTAATATTATAAATTATATTTAAAATTATTTATTACCCCTCATGAAAATTACAAACTTCTCATAGCAACTTTTTCACTTTGTACTCAACTCTGCATTCTTGACAATCATCCTAATAGCCTTTTTTAGAGAAATTTTGATTGTACAAAAATTTACAGAGGTATATGAGAAAAATAATGAATAATTTTGATACCCTCTATTTTATTATATCTATCCACAAATTTTCACCCCTTGATTCAACCCTTAAGTCACTTTTTTGGGAACTTCTTATATTCTGCCTAAGCCTAATTAGGTCATTGTTTAGGTTTTAAACAGATAGTTGAATATATGTGTATGGATGCATACTATTCTGATCTATAAACTCAAAAATCCTTCAAAAAAAATGACCCCCCACATATAATGACCTTTTTTTGTAATTCTATTAGTTTTTTTTCTTTGAATACAAATTTTAAATTAGAAACCCTAATTCATGGTTGTATACACACTATCAAGTCTGAGAGCACTCTACTTGGGTTTTCATGAACTATAAATGGTTTTAATGGACCTATCAAGTTTTATAAGGTATATTTTGATGAAACACACCTTTATACATCACTAACACATTGTAATTACACCTTTGTTCCATATCTCTAACTAAATTTAGGTGTCACTATATGCTTTGTCCTAGACTGCAAGGTCTGTAAATTCTTTATTGAGGGTCTTTGATCCCTAAAAAGGTTTTCAAAATTTGTTCAAATTTGATATAGGTTAATAAAAACTAAATTCACTCTTGGAATTAATATCCATGCTCATAACATCTCTGTAATAACTCTTTACAACATTTTCTTGGATGACAAACTGTATAAACCTCTATTAAATAGGGCTATATGGAGTTTTATTATAAAATGACGTGAAGCAAAGGAAAAAAAATTAGATGAACACATTTATAAGTATAATATTAAATCATAAATACTTAACCCCCTTCAAATCATAGTCCATATCATTTCATATAGAGTAAACTTGTCACTGTCAGCAAATATGGAAATCCACAAGGTTTCTATCTACAGTCCTTTAACAAACGCTCACCAAAAACCAAAAATAACTATATTTAATGGTTATTTTGATCCATTAATTTGACTCAAGATATGATGTTTAGTATGTTGTTAGTTCTGAAATGAAACAATATGAAATAAACACACTAATAGCATAACATCTTTAGGCCTAGACACTAGGGAGAGCTTAGTTAACAAAAACAAATGACAAACACAACAAAAAAGCAAGGAATCAAATACAAAAGTTCTTTCACCTTCCTTGGATGATCCAAATTACTTTTTAATGGTGTCTTTCTTGGCTTGTGCTCATGAGGTCTTCATCAAAGGAGGCTTGGTTATCTCCTCTTCTCCTTGGCACTTTTGGCTTATGGCTTGGCTTGGCTTGGAATCAATTTGGCATGGTAACACTAGTTTCTTAAATCTTTTGGAACCAATCCTGCATTATAAATTTACACTAATTAAGATTTGAAGATATTTGAGGATAATACCTTTGCACCAAAATAGCTTAGAAATTATGTTGTGAGGCCTCCTATTTATAGATTTTTGGATTTGGCTAGATCAACCTGAACTGTCCATCTCAAGATTGAGATGTGTGGTTGAGGATTAATTCAATTTTTGGAATTAAATTTGTAATTATCCTCATAATGGCATTAGAATAATGGGAAATTAAGAGGCATGGAAGGCATTGATGAGGCATGGGAGGCATGAATCCTGATATTTATGGCATTTATGGCCTAGGGATGTCTTCCCAAAAAATGAGGTCACTTGATGATGTAGATATTAAATATTCATTTCTAAAAACAAGTACTCAATAATTTTCCATGGAATTATTAATTATGCCTTGATTTGGGTTAATTATCTTTTAAACATGATTAAGCACTTTATGCACAAATTACTCAAATTGATCAGAATGCCTTGTTAATGGTCCTAAATTTGACTAGATTAGAATTGGAAGGAGATGTCAGATGTATTGGATGCATATTACCATTTAGGATTTTTCTAATAAAAAATAAGAAAGGCACAAGTCTTGTGAAAAATATTTGATAGGAAAGAGCAGTTCAAAGCACGTGGGTATAAAATTGGCATTTTGACTCAAAATAAATTGACCAAAGTTAGCTGGCCCATAAATTGTATTGCCCCATTTAGGGATACCCTAGTCAAAATTGGCACTTGAATATGTAATTTTCACATCATCTAGCATGTTTTAGTGTTTTTAGGCCAAATTGTGCATTTTAGGTGGAAACTAGCCAAAAGCTTGATTGGAGGTTATCGATGGCCAGTTTTAGGTGTCTACAGTTTGCCCCTATTTGGGAAGGTGTTGCAAGCTATAAACACAGTAATGTCTTCTCAAAGAATAAAAAGGTCTTGTATGCCTACAATTATAATGATGATAAACTAACTGTATGATGCCCCCTTGAAGGAATGGTTGGCATAAGGAGGTCGGTAAATGGTCCCTCAAAAAGAAATAAGTGAAATGAGGGGATCAAAGAAAATAAAAATGATGGGGTGAAAACATAATAATATCTAAAAATTAGTCAAAATCATTGAGAATGCAAGTGGGATGGTGCACAATGGTTTGCCCAAAGGTGGTTATAAACATTGTACCCTGATAGTGGTAACATGGTATGATAACACAATGATTTGCCCAAAGGCAATTATAATCATTGAGAAGATGGAGCTGCCCTAATTAGGATAGTCAAACAAGATAATAACATGCCCTTGTATAGGTAGAAAAATTAAAGTGGTGACAACACAATGATTTTTCCAAAGGTGAATATAATCATTGAGAAATGTAGGTGGGATGGTGTGCAATGATTTTCCCATAGGTGGTTATAATCATTGGACCCTAATTATGGAAAACATGATAAACTTGGTCAAGGATGATGATAACTTAACACAGAGGGTAATGATGAATTGGAACAACCTACTAGTATGGAGATGCTCATCTGAACTAATAAAAATTAAAATTCTTATGTTTAATTACTCTATTTAGGATATGATTGGGAGTGCATTAGGATGTCGGTGCCCAAGAGATGTTGCCATTACTGAATAGACTTCTTGAAGCTAAGGTTTGTTGTAGCATATGATGGTAGGATTTTTGATAGAACACTATAAATACTTGGCCAAAATATGCATGAGGACTGATTCCCGTAATCCAATACGCAATAGAAAATAATGCACCAATGATAGAAACCATTATTACAATGTAAACATATGAATATGGATGGATTCGAGTATAAGTGTGGATAAGGAATCACCTAATGAACACACATAAACTAAATTGGGAAACTAAAGGCAAGTGCATGAGAGAAAAAGGCCAAAAAGGATGGGGAAACTAAATGACAAGTGATTTGCTTGTAACTTAGTAAGGGTTCCCAATATCCTTAAGGCAAAGAAGTGGTCAATGTTTTTTGTTCTTTTCTACCAATTTTTTGAATGTTTTTGGATTTTTTTTTAGTGTCAAAACTCAATAGAGAATGATGAGACACTAAATGGTTCAAGCTCACAAAATGGTGAGAGTGTGGCTATGGTTACTCACAAAATGATGAGACCATGGGGAAAAGGGTGACTGAGTTGACCTCAACAAGTATTGAGCATTGCTAACATAGTCCCAAAGTAGGACCTCAAGTCACTATAGTTCCACCTTTACAGCGGAGGAACTTGAATAGTGTATCAGCTAATTTAAATGAAATAGGCATAGTGGGTAAAAAGGCATAGTATTGCAATGTTTCATTTTTTTATGTATAGTGAACAGACTCTATAAAAAAAATTATTTACCTTGTATTACATATTTTACATGATGAAGAGTGTTTGCAAAAAAAAAATTGACATTTTTCCATGCTCAAAAAAGGCATTGTTCACTGATTGCATGAAGGATCTTTTTGCTAACATTTCATAATGAATATGCCCAGTGTATAATGAAAAATGCATAAGGTTATATGTCAATAATGACTCTAGTCATGATGAATATACTCTATAAATATTCATTGTTTGTTATTCCCATACTTTAATGTTCACATTAAGCAAAATGGATAGTAATTATAGATAAAACGTATTGCCTTCTATACCACCTTTCAATATTGCATGCCCATGTTAATAATATATGTTTGATAATTTGAAATATGTGATATATTATTGATTACTTCATTTCTAGAAAATGTGTGAAAACAAAAAAATCTTTATTTCACTCTGATAATATGCATTAAAAAGGACTTTTTTAGATATCACTTTAAAAAATGCACATCAAAAGCTTGATTTCATTAAAAAAAACAAATCAAACAAGCTTTCACCACATTTTCCATTTGTGGGTTCAATACTATAAAATCATATTTTTTCAAGTTTAGGGTATATGTAATCCCTATGAGATTAAATATCATACAAGAAGATGACAACAACATATGTCTAACCACATTATTAAAAATCCTATATTTTTTCCAACATAGTAGTTTATAATGGCCACAAAAACAATTATATCATGGAATAAGACTTAGTATGGGAGTAAGAGGATTCCATATTGAATTAAAGATATCTAGCTCCTATTGTTACTAACCAAGCCCATATTGGTATGTCAAGCCACCTAGACAACCACAATATGAAAAAAAATATCACAACACATTCCAACTGCATGGCCATCTAGGCTAGAGATAGTAGAGATTTTAATACAGATTAAATATGTTTCATTATCATAGACTATAAGCAACATGTAATTTGTCTTGAAATCTAATTGTACTTGTAATGATTTCAATGCATCTAGATTACCAATACACATAAAATTTAATAAATGCTCTATTGTACTAGTACGCAACTCTAGAGAAGTATACAAAAATTATAATAAAATAACAAATGTGTTGAATAAATAATTATTACTAAAAATATTATGTTTTCCAAAATAAAATTGATGTCACACTAGTTTTTTGGCTAGTCTATAATGTTTCACATCAATATGATCAGACGAAAGAACATGTTTATTCTAATGGCAAGATAAATGGCATGAAAATAAGCATGCACATGAACATAATCATATAGTGATTCTATGTAATAAAACAAATAGATGGGCATGCAAACTTGTGGTTTTAATGCACATTTGATCGATTTACTAAAACTAAATCTAAAGGGAGGGACCTAGAACTAAGCAACCAAAACATAAAAGCCCAATTGGAATAAGTGTGAAATAAGATATATCATACAAGTGATTTTTTATATTATACACATGAAAAAAATAAAAGTAAAAAGCACAAACAAAATAAAACAAAATTTTTTTTGTAAAGAAAAAAGAAAAAAACAACATTATGCATCACATTTTAAAAAAAAACACAATGCAAGAAAAAAAATGAATATAGACTACATATATGTGATTTAATCACATATCTAAATAATAGATAAACAACCACTTACTAGCACACAAAAACTTAGATACACCTAGAGCATATGTGTACATCCAAGAGGCCCACCCTATTTAGCCTTTATAAAAAACTCATATTCAATCTACAAATGACCCATATTAATAAATAGGGGAAAATATACAAACTACAAACACTGTCTCCAAAGGCCAACACAAACCACAACTCTCCTAAGCACATCATTGGCACATAAGAATCAATTTTAGAAAGAAGATGGATAAAGAGTCATTTTTTGAATTCCATGCAAATCTTTTCATCAAGACAAAAATGAATATTAAAAAAAATTACAACAAAAAATATAAACACAAATGACTATAAAAATACCATATAAAAAAATAATAATACTTTTTGTAAAGAAGTAAATAAAACACTGACCATGATGAAATGCATCAAAAAAAATTCAACATCCTAAAATAATAAAATAAAATTTTAATCCAACATAGGTCTTTTAGAGTTCCTACTTTTTTCATAATTCTTCAAAGCTTTATCAAATTTGTAAAAAATTATTCGAATCAATTTATGTATTTAAGAGACTCTACTCCTTCATAACTCTTCTACACTTCTTCAATTTTTTAAGAATTTGTTTAAATCCATGACACCTAATTTATGAATAAAATTTATATTTATTCGTTGCGAGTATTTACATATTTAACTATTTATTGTGTTTTCCCCTATTTTATATTACATGATCCAAATGGACCTAAAAGGATACATTTGTCATTTAATATGTTTCAAAAGAGATTTGAATTTTTATAATGTTTGTGTTCAGCAATTTTTTCTTTACACATTAGTTTATTTAGTTTATTTTCCCTTATTTCCTATTACATAAGACAAATAGACCTACAATAATATATTTAATATTTTTTCGTAGATACTCAAATCTAGATTTTACATGATAAACTAGTCTTACACACTTGAAAAATATCACTCAAGGCTCCCCCCTTCATTCCATGACTTACCTATTATTGAAAGGCTCACAGTCTTCATCTCACTATGCCTAAATGTGTCTGACCCTAATATTATGATTACGTAGAACACGTATATCCCATAATATTCTTAAAATTAGATATATATCCTTCACTATTATGTACAAAATTTTAACATTTTTTTATTCTCTAGGATACTATTTTTTAGACTTGGACACTAGTGTCCCATATTCAACACTAATGTTTGTACCCGACAATCACTCAAATTTTTAAAATTTTGATATAAGTGGGTTAACTTATTTGTCTTAGTTAACCATCTCTGAGATTATTTTCAAAAGGTTAACTTATTTGTCTTAGTTAACCATCTCTGAGATTATTTCTCATTATGCATCTAGTAATTACCAAGTAAGCACCTATTCAATCTCACTAAATCATTCAGATAATTATTTTATACTACTTTATTCTTACCTATTTATGAAATAGACATAGGATAAAGTCTTTGTACAATGTTTAAGAATTCAAATTATAATCCATAAGTGGTGTTTATCAAGTTGTAAGCTAAATCACTAGATGCACTTTCCTATAGTATATTACACCATTGTTCACACACGAGCCCACATAATGGGGATACATACATCAATCTAAGGCCCTATTTATAGTATATGGATAATAAGGTAGTAATCATTAATATATGGGTATTTGAGGTTAGCTTAATTTTACTTGAGCCCACGAACCCCCATTTTTTCAACATAGCATGGCCTAATTCAAGGATCTAGGGGTTTGATCAAAAATACTTATTTTTGAAAGCTATGCACATGATCTAAATTGATAATATGATGGGTGACAGAGAAACTTAATAGGCACAAGTGGAATTTATATAAACAGACATGTATTTCATTGTGGACAAAAGCATTGATTTCAGGATAGAAGCGTTGATGCTAGTGTCTCTATTTCTACAATAGTGTCTAAGTTAAGATAAATCTAATTTATAGAATTTGAAGAATATTTATGGAGCATCAACCTACCTTATTTCACACATGTATCATTTAGACCTATATGTGCATTAGTAAACAAGCTAATTATTATTTATTGTTTGTGGCATTAAAATTAATCTTTGGCATTATACTTTCTATATTTAGTAAATGTGTATAATTCAGTATTGTATCAGGAATATATTGTGAATCTAAATTATTTAATTGGCCTAATTTTTTTTGTAGATTACTCCTTAATTGATAAGGCTACTCTCTTTTATGTTAATCCTAATTTATAAAAAGGATTAAACACTTGGTGACCCTGACCTTTGACTCTTCTTTCTGTAACCATAACTTTCTCTAAGATTCTCACTTTTTTAGAGTATCATTTTGTATATTTATTATATTCCATATTTTATCACAATATGTCTCAACATTATATGAGTACCAAGGTTAAAATTTAATTTCCTTCCATGAACACATTTTTCAAACCAAGCATAACTTATGAGCAATAAAAATCATATATTTCTAATGCCATTGATATTAAACAAAATCAATCCAAAATGTTAAATTATCATTGTTGTAATATAAAATCAGAAACCTTACCAAAACCAAGTGGACAACAAGAATATATTTGACAACTTTCATTGTCCCAACTACACTTAAGGTTTATAATAGTCATCATCCCACTCCCAATATTCTCCCATGACTTATATTAGATATCACGGTCTATGTTATTAATAACCAACAAGGTAGGTTATCACATCATGGATATATTTATCATGTTTCTTCCCTCTAATTAGATGCACATGAGCCATATGTCCTTTATTTAATCATGTAAATTTTTATAAATTTCACTATGCTATCCCGGCTTCCTTTCAAAAATAAAATGGTGTGAATGTTCCTTTAAGAAAACAATTAGATTTAAGCAAAGTTCCTACATGTTCACCTTATGTGAAATCTCATGATAATGATCAATTTATTATTCCCATGTTCCAAATCAATGTTAAATAGTAAAACATGAGTACATAAAATTTAACCATTCCCATGAATAATGTGGTGTCAATGATGAGTGTAATAGGAGATTTTCAAAATTATGTCACAATTCTCAAATTTTAATTATTCTCATGTCATGCTCAAATTAATAATAATATCACATAAGTTCAACCTCTTACATGTGATGTTTTTTTTAATATCCTTATCTAATTGGTTTTATTATCCCTGTGTTACCACTATTTCATGATCATGGATACCCATGCATCCATTTGTTCTAGTACATATGTTTTTTTTTCATTTAAATAAAAATGGATGCATCTTGTTAAAAAACATTCATAAAATTATAGCATAAATGGATTTGGATTGGTTACCTTATCCACTTTCTAAAATCTATAATAAATATTTTTGTTATATTTCCATAAACATGATGTGTCAAAATTCACATGGATCATTTAGAAGACTTGAGCTAACATGATGATGAGTATATTTACAACTATGTTACCCTTTAATTTAGAAGTACAATTCATATTTAGTAGGGGCCTTCTTCCTTAGCTTCTATAAATAACATTGCATAAGCCTTATATTTCATTTGATAGTTTATATAAGGATGTACACAAGTATGAATAGGAGCTAGTGGATAATAACAAAATATAAAAATAATATTTTTTACAAGGAAAATACTTTTGTTAGGATGATCATAATAGAAACAAATTGTCAAAATAAAATCATAAGTGAAAGTATGACCAAAAGGCAATCCCACAGATATAATTGGGATCCACAAACCAATTTGGCTTATACTACTACCTCACGACCACAAATTCCTATATATAAATACAGGATACCATATATTATACAATTTAAATTTAAAAACATGAGGGTATCATTGGCATAATAAAAAATCAAAAATTATTGCTACTAAAAAAATTTATAAAGAACCACCTATACCTTTACGAGGTAAAGAGTATACTCATTAAAATGATTTAACAATTACATTGTTCATGCGAGGAGATTATTTTTGACATAATCATATTGATTTTACATAAAAGTAAATTCAAGGTAATTTGAACATATTTTTACAAGTGGGATATACCATCAAAGACTTGTATCATAGGGGTCATTGGAAAGACTCTTTGGGATACATTATATTACAAATCGCTTATGGACATTAGGTTGTCCTTAAAAAGTTATGGATCATGTCTAATGTGTATCAACATGACTTTACATTAAGAAATTTTTGGTTATACCAAATGGATGCCATCATGACAGTACATTTTCTCATAAAATATGCTTAATTATCATACCACATGATGGTGATACAAACCAACTGGTTGATGGAGAGAAAAAAACATACTTTGTACCTATATGATTCTAAAATATTCAATCCTAATGAGTATGGTTTATATGACCAATCTTAGTCATAAAATTATTTAAAATTCAAAAATTCAAATAAAATTCAAAAAAAAAAATCAAGAAAATACAAAAACATTCAAATAAATCAAAAATACAAAAAATATATATCATTTCACATGTTTATGAGTTTTTTCATATGTTGTTTGCTTATGTTAGTAGATAGCATATCATTTCTATAAACACATATGTTTAACAAGTACTTGAGTGTGATACATGCATACACTAGATCCATGATACATGCTCATGCAGATGCTGGACCTTTCCTCTTCCTGCATGACACACTACATTAGGGGGATCTTGCTTTTATTGAACATGATTCATACAAGTTCTATTGTTTTATGATCACTTTAAATTATCATGTTGAGATTATATACTAATGCTTACACATGCCTATACTCATGATACTATCTTACCATTATGAACCAATAGTTTTGAGACAATACTTCCATATCAAGTATTTATACCATTACTACTAGTATTATTCCTACACCTACACTTTCAATGACTATGTGACATCCACCCAAAGTTTGGGTTCAACACAAAGCCTTTAAAAAAATTTGATACTTATTCCTACATATGTAACCTTTAACACTCTCATGATGACTATGCACTTTCCATATCTAGCCTCACCTATTTCACATTCCATTACAAAAATTATTATAGACCTGCATGCCAAGGTGTTGCATCTAGATCAAGGTGCATCAAGAGCTAATCATTCCATGGATTCACATGCTTTGATCCATAACCTATTATCCCTTAAGATAAAATCCCACCCTTTTCTAATAGTCTTTTTACCTCCCAAGTTTCCATTATATGAAGGTATAGGTGATCTCAAGTAACACCTTAGATAAATCCATCTGGTATCTATACAATGATAAACTATTGACCAAGTTATTCCCAATAAGTCTTA
>JARHVA010000053.1:1235000-1247500 GCA_037957365.1 Torreya grandis | reverse complement strand
TAAGGAGGTAGTGAATTTTAAAGTGTCATTTTCTCCAATAATGGCATCTCTATTAACTAGTATGTTCAAACCATCCCCCGGATCCCAAGTGAGGTGTTCCCCTATTAAAGGGAAATTAAGAACAATGGGATTCTAAATGATGGAGGCCCCATAGAAACTCTTTGATTGTAATCAAATCCACTCCTCCAAAGTGTGTGGATAAATATATTTCTAAATTAAAACTTATTGCCATAGACCTTTCTTAGTGGTCAAGCTCCAAGCCCTTTTGCTAGTAAGAGTAGTAGAGAAAAAAGAGAGATTTTTTATGCCCCAACCACTAGCAGATTTTAGTTGTGCAATAGTGCTCCATTTTTTGAGGGAAATACTTTGGTGTTTTTTATTTCCAGACCAAAGCAAATGTAGACACAAACTATGAATCTTGTTATGGATTGACCTAAGTAAAAAAGCAAGAGAGATCTAATATACTAGAATAGCCCCAAGGACACTCTTGATCAAGACCAATTGCCCAGATATAGAGATCCATTGGTTGCACCAAAAAAAAATTCTCCTTTTAATCTTGTCGATAAGCTAAGACTAGTCATTGTTCTTGTAAACATGTGGTTTGATATAAAAACCCAGATATATTATACCTTTATCCAAGATAGGCATGACAAAAGGAAGCACTGTTTGAATATGGTTGTGAGTGACCTAAGCAATATGAAAAAAGTATATTATAGACTTTTGGAAATTAATAACCATTTTGGTCATCGAAGTGAAGATCTTTAGTATCCAATCCAGACATTTTGCTTCCCTTGTGGTACCATTTGCAAAAATGAGAATGTTGTCAACAAATAAAATGTGGGTAAGATGTGTGTTTTGAGCAATATAAACACCCCTCATATCTCCAAAGTTTTTCTCACTGGCAATATGATGAATCAAAGATTCTACAACAATTAGAAAAAGGAGAGGAAAAAGTGAACATCCTTGCTTGAGGCCTCGAGAAGGGGTAAATAAAGTAGATGTGGAGCCATTGATGAGAATAGCCAAAGAGGTCAATTGGTAACAATATTTAATCTAGTTGATGAAGGAATGATTTAAACCCACCTATGTGAGAATGAGTTGGAGATACAGCTAATTAACATGATCAAAAGCTTTGGAAAGGTCAATATTTAAGAGAAAGGTAGGTCTGGACCTAGTTTTAATAGTGTGAATAGCCTCTTCAGTAGTACTAATAGAATCATGGATCTAAAGATTGTCAAGGAAGCCAAATTATTGGGGGATATGTGATTAGATAAAATGGGCTTGAGGTGATTAGCTATAATTTTAGCAATGACCTTATAGATACAATTACATAAAGAGATGGGGTGATATTATTTAAAGCTAGTAGGATCCTCTCCTTTAGGAATATTAGAAATAAATGTAGACGATAAAGGTACATGAATTCTACCACTCATCCAAGATTCCTCAATAGTAAGGAGCATATAATCAACTAGAACATCCCAAAAATAAATCCATTGTCCATCCATCTAGACTAGGTGCCTTACCAGCTTGAAAAGTCTTGAGAGTTTTGAGTAATTCCTTAGGGGGGACAAGCCTGAGAAAGTTTTGATTTTCATTTTCATCCACCCATTTGTCAAAAAAATTGGCCATAGCTAGAACATCTCTAATATTTTCTTTATGTGGTTCTGTATAGATGTGTTGATAATGTGTGACTATTGTCGTAGAAATGGAATCAAAATCAGAGCAAATAATTCCTCTACTATCTCTAATGCTCCAAATGGTATTTTTGGTTCTACAGGCCAAATCTTGGTGTTGAAAGAACTTAGTGTTTTCATCCCTTTCATTTAGCCAAGTAGCTCAACTTTTCATCTTCCATTTAGCCTCCTGCCAAGCCAAGAGCCTAGCTCTTTCCTTTTCTAGTATTTATAGCTCTCCAAGGGTCTCATCTTGAAAGTCATCCTATTGGTAAGAGTCAAGACAAATAATAATGTTTTCTTCCATAGTTTGTATCTTCTGTTCATTATCCTTTAAAATGGATTTTGACCATCTCATAGCCACATTATTGACCACTATGAGATTTATTTGTAGACTAAGCATAGCATGATCTCTACTAAATGTGGAATGAGGGGTCCAAGTATCCTTAATAAGTTTCTAAAAATATTCATAAATTAAGTAATGAGGATTAAATTTGAAAGGAGATAGGGGTTGTCTAATACCTATGAATAGCTTTAATAGAATAGGATAATGATACGAGGTGAAATGCTTGAGAGTGGTAGCCTTTATGCTTTTAGCTAAAGTGTGAGCTCTTCCTTCAAAATAAATTGATCCAATACTTTTGAGATTCCTTGTGGTCCATAGAGATGATTGGACTAGGTAGGTACCATCCACTTCAGGGAAACATCAACCAAGGTGTTTGATTTAAAGAGTTGAAGGGAAAAAATAACTAATGGATCTTGATGAGTAGAAGTGCCCCAGACTTCATTCTAATGTGTGGTGAAATTTAAATCACCACCAAGGATGAGATGAGGCATATGAGAATACCATAAGACTCTAAGGAGTTCTATAATTCTTTCCTCATATGTGAGGGAGCATAAATATTTAAGATATCCAAATCCATCTGGAGTGCATATGAGTGAAGGTTGACCAAGATATAGTTAGTTTCTAGCTATGAATTATGATAGACCAAGGTAGAATTCCAACCAACAACCAGACCTCTTGAATTGCCTATAGAGCTGAAAGTAAGGAAATTTTAATATGAAAAACATTTATGTAGTTATTTTCTATC
Organism: Torreya grandis; assembly: GCA_037957365.1. NCBI lineage: Eukaryota > Viridiplantae > Streptophyta > Pinopsida > Cupressales > Taxaceae > Torreya > Torreya grandis. Next base: position 1,244,736 of record JARHVA010000053.1, on the reverse strand, counting down.
CACCTCTATAGAGCACATGGTTTCTTGGATGAGAAGAATACTAGGATTGTATTTTTGTATAATTCTCTTTAGGGATCTAATTTTAGAGGTCATCCCTATTCCTCTAGCATTATATGATGTGATAATCATCACTTCACTTTATTTGGGGATGATTTACTAAGGGCCCATTTTAAATTTTGTTGTGTATTATGATTGAATTCTCTTTCTGTATCTATTCTAGCCTGTGTCATCTTCAAGCACCTACCTCTGCTGACCAGTGGAGAAAAAGTTTTGTGTAAACCCAGGCCACCAGTTTGAGTGTTTTGTTCCTTTTATAGAAAATTATATTTTGAGTGTGATCTCATCTAATATCTATGGTTAGAGGTGGGCTCTACGGAATGGGGTGTTGAAAGAGTGTGATCCTAGTCCATATCAATCTCCACTTGTGGAATTAGCTCAATGTTGAGTATGTTGTGTCTGAGTGTGGAAACATCACCATCTTTAGTCAACATAGAATTTTGAACCAAATGTTGTTGATTCTCCTAATGGAGCAAAGCTGAGTTAGAGTGAGTGTCCTCCTTTGTCACAAGGTGAGGAGTCCCATGGATTAAATCCTTCATATCTCCTATGAGACTAATAAGTATGGATTTCTCCTTTCCACAAAGACCTATATATGGACTATGGGTCTTTAAATTCAAATTTTTAGTTTGGGGGAGGTCATCACATGTCAGATGTCCACTATGATCCACCAATATAGATCCCTCACCTAAGGGGTCTCATCTACATTAATGTCTAGTAGAGTCCAAATAGGGAAAAGCACTTGTTTGGAAGAGTAGGATGCCTCTTCCAACCTCATGTCATTTTGTAGACTATGAGTAATGGAGGTGGATTTTGGATAGCATTTTGTGCTAGTACTATGAAGAGGAATGTTGTTAGGAATAGAAACAGGGGCTATTTTCAATAGAATTACCAAGAGCATATAATATAAATTGAGTAGAGGTACCTTTGATCTATTTTTAAATCTCAAGTCACTTAGAATCAAACAATGGACCTATATGTAATACATTATCATTTGGATTTGAAGATCTTGATGTAGGTAGGGGAGTGGTAGATCCAAATTTGGGCTTTTCAAAGATGTGGCATTCTAAAGGAGCCCTATGTTATAGATCATAGTTGAAATGTATATGTCCATAAGATCAACATAGAGAACATATAAAAGGCACATTTATATAATCAAGAAGTTGTTTATAGCTAGTATCCCCTAAAACTAGCTCAATGAAATTTAGCAACCCATGGGAGATATCCATCTCAACATAAAGAATCATTATAAAAGTGTTTTTTTTTTGTGAGAGTTCTTAAATCAGATTTAAGGAAAGATTCTATCAAATCATCAATGATTTTGAAGATCGTAGGTTCCCAAAGTTCAATATGTAGACCAGGTAGCTTAACCCACAAGGTCAATGTTTTTATATATGCCTTATATGGGTCAAAACCTACTTTCCATCTAGAGAGAGTGAGAACTAATCTCCCCCAAAACCAAGGGCCTTTTGAATAGATTTTTAGTCGATCCTCCATTATTTTGAAGATAAAAATGATAAACCCTTTTCCTCCTATGTGAATGGTGGGTGTATAACCTAGTAGATAACTCTAAGATTTTTGTGCCTATGTTGAAATATCTAAATCCTTAAAAATCCTATTTTGAAATCACCTAATAAGGGCCTGCTCTGAGTATAACAAAACATTTTCCTGATAGAGGATTAGATCAATGAGAGACTAGGAGGGAATGTTAGAGAGCTTCAAGCATTTTTATTTATTTTTCTTTATCATCCTTCATTTTTCCTTGTTCATAGTTGTTGGAGGATGCCCTATAGTGTGGTCAGTATCCTACAAGATATCTAAACCTAGACAATGATCTTGGAGTAGAATTTGATCCAAAAAACCTTCATATTTTTCAAGAGGCATTTCCAAGCTTGACAAGTTCCTGGCTACACACTGTTTAGAGTCTTGATGGTTTTTGTTGGACATAATATAAATCCTAGGGAAATAATTATGAAAATATCATTTTCCTCCACTCCCTCCTAATGGTTTTTGTTGGATATATTATAAATCCTAGGAAAATAATTATGAAAATATCCATTTTCCTGCACTCCATCCATCATCCTCCACTCCATCTTCTAATTTTTTGTATCATCTATGTGTGTGTGTGTATGTCAAACATTCAAAAATAGATTTATAAATATATATTTATATACTCATACAAGAGGAATCAATTTGATGGGTATATATTTATATATTAATATATGTATGTATATATACATATCTACATATACATATATATATACATATCTACATATACATATATATATACATATCTACATATATACATATATATACACATATACACACACACACACACATATATACATATATATATATATATATATATACACATATACATATACATATATATATATACATACATATACATATATATATATACATACATATACATATATATATACATATACATATATATACATATACATATATATACATATACATATATATATACATATATATATATATACATATACATATCTATATACATATATATAAATATATATGTATATATACATATATATGTATATGTATATGTATATATATGTATATCTACATATACATACATATATATTTATATATATATATATGTAGATATGCATGTGTGTGTGTATGTGTGTGTGTGTGTGTGTAGGTATCTATTGAATCTTGTTATTTGGAATTTAATATGTTATAAACTATGTATATAATATACATACCTAAAATAGGGTTTATAAATTAGGATGAGTTAATGTTTGACCAGTGTATAAACATATTTACTTATAGCTGCATGTTTTATTCAAACAAGAGTGACATATTTATGTACAGTTAATATATCTAAATAATAAATACATGAGTTTATGAGCTTAATGAAAATATGTCTTTAGCCATATATATAAATTATGAGTACATACTTGGAACGAATTATGCAAAATTGTTTAAACTATGAGTATAAACATATTTATGTGGATTGGATGGTTAAAACTAAATATTTAGTGTTTTGGTTTCTAAGACAATGAACACATGAAACCACATGAGCCAAAATGGATCAATAAATTGTGAGCTTTGAGATTAAATCGAAAAAAAATTTATTAAAGCTTGTATATTTTATACCAAATATATTTTGATATTTTATTACTTGGTAATAGAAATTAAATTGAGGGGAAAGTTATTATTTGAGGAAATAATAAAATAAAAAAGGAACAATGAACAACACTGTTAGAATAGTATTTGTGTTTTAATTATATATATTATGGAGTACATATAATGTGTGTGTGTGTGTGTGTGTGCGTGTGTGTGTGTGTACTAAATATATGTATAAGAGAACTTAGGTTCTCATTTACATATATAGCCTATATTTATATAATTGGTAACATGTCTATAATTATAGAATGTGACTAATCAAATAAGTCATGAAATCCTGAAGGATGGGGAACTATAATTATACGCATGTATCCTAAGTTTATAAATAAAATAATAAGTGTTTATTTATGATTTTATTGAATTTTTATATTAATTATGATTACTAGTTTGTATTGAGTAATATGAACACTATACCAAGATATGATAGACGTAAATGTTTGAATTTAATCTAAGATTTTTGGAATACAGTCCAAATTATATTTTAAACCATTTGGGAAATAAACTTATTTATTATGTAAATTGTAATTGTGTTGAATAATATTGTAGAGATTCATATATATGTTTTATGGACTAAGTGTATGTATTATGATTATTTTAATAATTAGCATGTGTTTGTACTTGCTATTAGAAATAATTTGCATGAATTTGTTGGTTATATTAATGTTAACCAAATATCACATTTTTGGGACTATCTAAGTAGTGAGATAGACTTCACTAGCTTAGTTAGCATCACCAATGCCAGATGAAGGTAATCTGATCAAGTGGTGTGTATGAGTTTAACTGATCCTAGAGATCAATTGATTATTTAAAAACTTTGGCCAAAGTAATTTTTAAATAGACATTGTCATTTCATATGTATGATTTACATGTTTGTGTTATGTCATGTCCAAACATATTTTATTTATGGTACACATCATGTAGTAAAAATCTTACAGCACACAGGTACTAGCATGTCTTTTTGGATTCCAGCACCAGGGGATTGTGCAAAGGATCGATGGTCTATGATTAGTGTGTAAAATCACTCATATGATTCTCTCCCTCCCCACTACAGTACTTATTGGAGACTACACTTGAGATTATTAAAAATATTAGAGTTAGAGTGACTCAAGCTTTGTGGAGCATTGTATATATTATTATATATAATTTGAGGCATAATGCCTATTGGAAATGTAATTTATTAATTATTTTGAATTATAGTAGTGGTTGTATTATTGTAACAGCTTTGGCTAGATTTTAATGAAATTAATTTCCTTATGTAGTTATGTTATGTTACATAAGATGCTAGTGATCAGTAACTATTATTGATACATGTTTACATATGATTAATATGCAATGTTAGTATGTTAAGATCACTAATTATATTCTCATGGTGTAATATAATGAAATGATAAGTGTTACATAAGTTTAAAAATAATACTACATAATTCTAGTAAATCTTTGTGAGGATGTTACATTGTGGTATCAGAGTTGTGGATCGAACTCTAGGACTTAATGAGTTTGCTAGTATTTTCGTATTCTTATATTATCAAAAATAAATAATGGTGCAATAAATAGCATTTGGTGAGGGTCCTTCATATTTTAATGACAATAACCCTCCATTTGATCCTAACCAATTTTACTTTGAAAAAGCAACAAAGTTAGATTAGATCCTTACAACCATGAATGAGATTAGGGATAGAATTATAGTCTTGAAATAGGAAATTCATGGACATGAGGAAGAAGCCCATAAGGATGAGCTTGAAGAGCATCTTACTGAGTAGGAAATCCCTCAAGACCATAGACATGAGGAAGGCTTTAAGACACAAGAAGATGTGTATCTACAGAATTAACAAGAGATATGAAAAAGGTGAATCCACCTAAGTTTGATAGAAATTTTATGGGAGATAGAGTTGAAGCATGGTTGATTGAAATGGAGAAGTATTTTGAGATTTAAAACTACTCTGAGGTTACCAAAGCTGTTTGGGGAGTCTATCAATTGGTTGGAGAAGTAGCTACATGGTGGGACAACAAGAAGTTGGAAATGAATCTAAACTCGATTACCACTAATTGGGATCAATTTTTTATTCTATTAAAATCATAGTGGCTTCCAAAATTATATTTTGGCCAAAATCTTATAGATTTTTAGAATCTAAAACAAGGAGACTTGTCGGTGAATGAGTATTGGGAATAATTCACCAAACTTCTAAAATATGTACCTTAGTGTCAAGAGGATGAGAGGTTCAGGATTAACAAGTTCATCATGGGATTAAAATCTCACATTGGTGGAGAGGTGGACATTCATGTACTATATATCATGGACCAAGTCTTTAAGAAAGCAGTTAAATAGGAGCAAAAGTTGAAATCTCTTGTTTAGGCCATAGACAAGTTTATTAAAAAGTTTGGAAGTTCTAAGCCAAATTTAAAAAAGAATAACTTGAAGTAGAGGAGTGGAGACTCCAAGATTCAGTTTAAGATCCAAAATACTAGATTCAATAGTGGTTTAGGTAGTAAGAAACTAGGTAACGGTTCTAAAGGTCGTTTCAAGGGAAACCAATAGTCTGATAGGAAGGGACCACTAGGAGGTTGATTCATATGTGGAGGTGACCCTTTTGCATGTGAATGTACCTAAGATAAGTTGAGAAATAAAGGTTCTAACCCTCAACAAGGAACATTTCAATAACATATTCATGTGATAGTTGATAATTGGTAATCTGAATTCCAAGCTTCAACCATAAAACTACCAGGGATTTTGTTTGAACATATAGTTTCCATTTTGATAGATATAAGAGCTATAGAATTTTTTATAGCTCCTATAATTTTAAATAAGTTATCTATAAAATCTATTGTAATGGAAAATGCATGGCCAATACAATATGGGAATGATTCTAGAGTCCAAATTGATAAGTGTTTAGTTAAAACAGAAATTAGGTTGCTTAAATTCACAACAATAGTAGATCTCTATGTAGCACCACTAGGGTCATATGATGTGATCCTAAGAGTAAACTAGCTTACGAAGCATAAGGCTAAGGGTGATTATTATTTAAAAAAGGTTGAGTGTTTAGATTATTCTAGAAATCATACACTAATTCAGGGTGAGAAAAGGGAGTTAAGGCTTAGGTAGATTTCTGTAATGCAACTCAGGAAGGCCAAAAGAAAAGGATGTCAAATATTTATCATTAAGATAAATGAAATGGAGGAAACTAAGGAACCATTAATTGAAGATTATCTTTTCCTTAGTAATTTTCATGATGTTTTTTTAGAGGACTTACCAAGATTACCTCCTAAATAGGATTTTGATTTCTCTATTGATATCAAAGAAGTATCAGAACCTTAGTCTAAGGCTCCATATAGAATGAAAACCACTAAATTGGTTAAATTGAAGGCACAACTTTGGAATTATTGTCCAAAGGATTGATCATATCAAGTGTGTCACCATGGGGTGCAATAGTTGTCTTCATTAATAAGGATGGCACTCTTTGACTTTTCATTAATTTGAGAATATTAAATAAAGTAACCATCAAAAATAGGTATCCACTACCATGAATAGATGATATTTTCAATCAGATGCAAGAAGTAATGATATTTTCTAAGATTGATCTTAGAGCTAGATATCAGAAGTTAAGAATAAAATATGAGGATATTCCAAATATAGATTTTATAACTCATTATGGACATTACAAGTTTTTAGTGTTATAATTTGGCTTGACTAATACACCTACAAAAATCATGAATCTCATGAACAATGTGTTCAGAGATTACCTAGATCATTTTGTTTTGGTCTTTTTGGATGACATTCTTATTTATTCGAAGGATGAATAAGAACATCTTCAACATCTAGAGTTGGTTTTGCAATGTCTATGAAAGCACAGACTGTATGGAAAATTGTCCAAGTGTGCATTTTATTAAAAAAGTGAAATATTTGGGACATATTATCTCAATGGATGACATTTATATTGATCCATCTAAGATAAGAGCCATTATGGAGTGTCCATAACTAAGGAATTTCCATGAGGTAAGTAGTTTCATGGGATTAGTGAGCTATTACAAGAAATTTATATTAAATTTTTACAAAATAGCTAATCTGATTACCTCTTTACAACGTAAGAATAAAAGTTTTATTTGATTAGATAAGTATGAAGTTGCTTTTCAAGAATTGAAAAGAAGGCTTAATTTAGCACTAGTATTAAGAGTGCCTGGTCCCAATGGTCAATTTTTAGTAATCATATATGCATTTACGGATGGGCTAAGAGGATTCCTTATGCAGGATGGTGTAGTAGTAGCTTATGAGTCAAGGAATTTGAAGCCTTATGAGGTGAATTATGCCCCTTTTGATCTGGAAATTTTAGCAATTGTTCATGCTTTGAAATTTTGGATACATTATTTGTTAGGAAAATAATTTGATCTCAAGGCTGATAACTTAGGACTCAAATACATCTTCACCCAAAAAAATTTGAATGCTCATCAAAGATGTTGGTTAGATTTTTTGATTGACTATGACTTTGATAATAATTACATCAAAGGTAAGGAGAATAGAGTAGTTGATGCCTTAAGTTGTATAAGGTACATAAAATTTATAGATACTATCAGGAGTACTTTCAAGGATTATGTGATCAAATTCTCACTAAGAGACAAATTATATGACCAGGTCATGAAAGCTTTGTCTAAGAATGCTTAGAATCCTAGGAATAAAAGATATAGCTTAGAGAGTGATGGTCTTAAATGATACAATGGAAATATGTATGTGTCATAACAGGAAAATATGAGGAGCACAATGCTAAAGGAAATACATAACACCCCATATTTAGGACATATATAAGTAACCAAGCTCATGATAAAGCTTAGACCATTTTATTTCTGGAAGGGAATCAAGAAAGATACATAGGACTTTGTGTCACATTATATAGAATGTTAGTGAGTGAAAGTTGAACATGTGCATCCAGTTGGGTTATTATATCCATATGGCATACAAAAATGTAAATAGTAGGTGATTAGTATGGACTTTTTCCAAGGATTACCATTGTCACAGAATAGGCATGACATGATCTTGGTTGTAGTGGATAAACTAACCAAAGTAGCACATTTTATACCAAGCAATTTGATCGATGATGCACCAACTCTTACAAAGATATTTGTAAAGGAAGTGTATCATTTGTATGGATTTATAGAGAAGACCATATGATATCATGATCCTAAAATGACTTCTAGGTTTTAGTTTAATTTTAAATTTAGCTTTGGGTACATAACTAAACTTTAGTACTGCATATCACCCATAGACTAATGGTCAAACTAAGTGAGTTAATCAGGTGTTAGAGGATATTCTTCATATGTATTGTATGGATCAAAAATACAAATGGGAATAATACCTTTTATTGGTTGATTTTTCATATAATAACTCATACCAATATGCTTTGAAGATGGCATCATTTGAAGCACTTTATGGAAGAAGGTAGGACACCAATCAGTTGGGATATGTTGGAAGATAGAGTAGTTTCTAGATTTGAGATGTTTTAAAAAATCAAAGATGAAGTCAAAACAATCAAATAGATATTGGTTGAGACCAATGATAGGTAGAAGAACTATGCTAATATGAAGAGAATAACTAGGTAGTTTTTAGTAGGTGATAAAGTATTTTTGTAGGTTAAGCAGAAAAAGAGCTCGATTAAATTTGGGAAGTCAGAAAAACTTTCACCAAGATATGTGGGACCCTTAGAGGTTTTAAAAGTGGTCAATCTTGTAGCGTATAAGCTTGCTTTTCCACCATCCCTAGCTCTATTATATAATGTCTTCCATGTATCTTATCATAAAAAGTATATAGTTGATCTTTCATATGTGTTGGATTGGAATGCTTTGTAGGTTCTATATCCTAGGGCAGTCATGGTAGAGCCAATTAGAGTAATTGACACTCACAAACTTCATTTATATAATAAATAAGTGTCATAGTCCAAGGTCTTTTGGGACCAATACTCTGAAGATAGTGCTACTTGAGAAGATTATGATGAGTTCTATAGGCTATTTCTACATTTGTTTGCTTGATTTTACGTTAGCTAATATGTTATTTTTTCTACTAAACTTTGTTTGTTATTCATAACTATTGTGTGAATAAATGTCATTAGGATAATGACCATCTTTAGGGGGGAAGGATGTTACATCCTGATTTATCACTAAGCTCATTTACGAAAATATATGTGGATTATTATGATTGTGGAATTGATTTGTTACTTTTTAACTAAATTATAAGTCATGAGTTGTTATGGGACATTTGTATGTTACTTGGATTTCATTATTTCATTGCTATGAGTTGGCTATATTGTGAATTTTTTATATAATGATTATGTTACATTTTTTGTTACAACATTTTTTTATGATATATATATTATAATGTATTAGACTAACTACATTTTTGTCATGAGCTGGATGCAGGAGAGGTCATCCCTCAGAGAATGATAGAGGAAGAGCATCATCGGAGAGGGTGGCATAGATGGATATGGTGAAAGATAATAGAGAAAATGCTAAAATCCATGCACACACCACATTAGAT